>APFE031032748.1:91590-119708 GCA_000404065.3 Pinus taeda | reverse complement strand
AAGCAGTGGAACATCACATTGAACATCAACAACAAGTCCTCCAACTCTTAAAGGATAACCTCGTGTTGGCACAGAATAGAATAAAACAACAGTCAGATCAACATCGCAGCGAAAGAAGTTTTGACGTAGGTCATTAGGTATTCCTACGTCTACAACCATATAAGCAAATGTCCCTCAAGCAAGCTAAGAAGGATAATAAATTATCACCAAAGTATT
The DNA here is from genome assembly GCA_000404065.3 of Pinus taeda. NCBI lineage: Eukaryota > Viridiplantae > Streptophyta > Pinopsida > Pinales > Pinaceae > Pinus > Pinus taeda. The sequence continues at coordinate 119,492 of APFE031032748.1, read as the reverse complement.
ATGGTCCCTACAAGGTGTTGCAAAAAATTGGTACTATGGCATACAAATTGGAGCTTCCTGCAGCTTCTCGATTGCTTCCAGTTTTCCATGTTTCATGTTTAAAGAAGGTTATAGGCGACAAGCTCCCAGTTCAAACAATATTGCCAGAATTTGACGAGGAAGGAAAAATTATATTGGAACCGGAAGCAGTCACAGAAACAAGAACTAGATAGCTACGAAATCGATCAATTTCAGTGTATCTCATAAAGTGGAAGAACTTATTCGCTGAAGATTCCACATGGGAGGATGAGAATTTTATACAAAAGCGTCCAGAACTACTCAAGCGTTGAGGACAACACTTTTTTGAAGGAGAGGGGCATGTTAGGTCCCTATAACACTAATGATTACCCCATTACTATTGTAGTTATATCCTTTATTAATATTGTTGTGCCCCTATTGTCCCCATATTGTTATTACTGTGCCCCATAGAATCCCTCTATTGTTATTTTTGTGCCTTTATGGGTTATATTGTGACTCTTTAGACTCTTATATATAGAAAGGAGGTTTTGTCATTTGAATCATTGAAGAATCATTCATTTGTGTAATGTAAAGGAGGTTGCCCCCTCGAAGAGGCTGAATTCTAAGGCATTAATCTATCTTTTCTATTTTTTTGTGAGCTGGTTTCATAACAGAATACATGGCAGCTAGTCAGGTAGGATGTAAGGCATTATGGCTTAGCAAGATGCTTCATGGACTATTTGCTCAATTGCTGAGACCAACTATGATTTACTGTGACAATCAAAGTTATATTAAAGTCTGAGAATTCAGTAATTCATGATTGGTCAAAGCATATAAAGATCAGATACCACTTCATCAAAGAGTGGGTTCAGCGTGAGGTTGTGAAGCTTGAGTATATATCTATTGATGAGCATGTAGTAGACATTCTCACCAAGTCTTTGCCAAGAGGCAAGCATGTCTTTTCAGAGACATGATGAGAGTGGTGAGCAACACTTTCCTCGGTGAGAGGGAGTGTTGAAAATAATACCAAGGAGAGGTGTTACTAGGCATTTATCCTTTTTAGCCTAATAGACACATTAATGATTTTTATCGTGGTGACATTTATGAGTTATATTAATGTCATGGATGGATGAGATACTTAAAAGTGGTCTGCCATGTATTTTTCTAATATTAAAGTGACTTGCACTTTATAAAGTGACTTTATGTGTAAAGTACTAAGATCACTTCTTCTAATATTAAAGTGAGTTGAGAAAATCACTTTATGAGAAAATAGAAAAAGGTATACAACTTGAAATTTTGAAAAAGGTACTAGGAGGCTTTCAAGTAATCGGGTCAATGTGTGAGGGGGGTCAATTGGGAAAGTTAATCTCAACCACACATCTTGAGATTTGGAGATCAAAATTCATCCATTGAATTCTAGGTTTAGGTATTCAATATTTTCTAAGAGATAAAAAGAAAAGGGAAAGCTCATTCTTATTATTCACTCGTGAGATTATTGAGAGGGCAAGAGGAGAGGAGAAAATGAGATATTCAAAAAGGGTTTGCAGCAAGAGAAAGGAGGCACAAGTTTCTAGGAGGCAGCCATTTGAGGCATGATTTTTGAAGAGGAAATAGGCACAAAAATCAAGGAACAGTCAGCATGGAATTCGAGGGAACAACAGCACAGAAATCGAGGGCAGAGGCATGAGTTTCAAGGCTGCTGTGCGCAAATTTCAAGGACTGTTCTTACCTTGATTGGGCCCGAATTTTGAGGCAGAGATTTCAGATTTGCTGCTACAGGCAGCGCTGATTTCGAGGTTGTTTCTTGGCATGAAAATCGAGCGACAACAGTCACCTCCAGTGCAGAAATCGAGGCACCTTCAGGCACAAATTCCGAGGCATCTACAACACAGATTTCAAGGCTGAGTTTGCACTGTTTTCAAGGCAGATTTGGCACTTATATCAAGGCAGCATTTCTGGGCATGAATTTGTAAATCTGGAAATTATTTTCAGTGGGCACAAATTTCCAGAAATTGAATTAAATGCTTCAGTTGAAGGAGATGAGTACTGTGGTTAATTTTTTATGTACCTAGACTAATTTTCTCAAGCAATAAAATCATCCTTTGAGGACCGGTTTTCCCCAAAAGGCTGTGGGGTTTTTCGGGAGTCACCTTGACAAATTCATCTTTAAGTTCAGTGGATAAGAAATGCGTTAAATAGCATAAACACTCTTTGAATGTTTGCAAAAAACGCATTCTGAAATTTATATCAGCATGACAAAACATCTGGGTTGGGTCAAATGAGCACATGCAAAATTGTAAACTGGGGTTAGGGTGCAGATCATTAATTTTCTACAGAGGATACAAGCTCCATTGTATATACTCTTGCTTTTTGTTGTGTTGATATAAATATTTCTATACATATAAGATGTATTAAAAAAAGTGGGAAATTTCAAACTATGGAAAGTAGATTTTGCACTAAAAAAATTAACCCTAAAATCTAGGTAGCTTAAAGCGTAAAAACGTCAATGAAAATAACAAACCTAAGCTAGGTTAATTTGCAAACACATATTGTTGGAAATAGGGAATAATGGAAACACTAAACATAACCACTCAAACTGCATATGTCTTTTATTTTAAGTTGTAAAGAAGAAAATTACAATTCATAAATTCAAAACTAAAACTCAGTAAGCAACACAATGGTGTGCTTTGCATCTCCTTTATAGAACATGAGCATTCAACCCAAGGAAAATCATTGTACTTTAGTAGACATAGGGGGTCATGTGTTTTAGAGAAGTTAGTGTACTAAGTGTTGAATTAATGTAATATTTAGGCTTTTGAGTAGGTAGATTAGGAATTAACTAGGTGTGTGAGGTTGTTTGTAAATGTTCTCGAATAAAGGAGAACATGAGTGGTTAATAATGATGAGAGTGTTTGAAGTCAACTATAACTCTCTAGGTAGTTTCATGATTCAAGGAACTAGAGAGAGTTCTTCGGTATTAAATGAAGTTAGAAGTGGACATAGAGGATATAGGAGTCAGTTCAGTAGATTTAGGATTAGAACCAAAATTAGTTCAAAGGAGCCTTTTTGGTATAAATGTAAGCCTACGGGTAGAGTGAAGGGAGGAGGCCATTGATACTGAAGATTAGGCCTGTGAGAGATAGTGTCTCGAATGTAATCATTTGTTTATACTTATACATATAGAGGTTTATTCCTAACTGTGTTAGTGTGTGGAATGAGTATTTAATGAATGAATTACATCTAAGTTGTTAATTCGTAGGTTCTGTAACAGGGGTTACAGGCAGAGTTCTGTAGATACGCAGAGGAGAGAATGATTCAGAGGAATCATCACAGGTCTTAGAATCCAATTGAAGAAACAGAGTGAAGCTCTGGAGAGAAATAGCGAAGTGAGAATTTGCAGAGGAGTTAAGCTCAGAGAAGTTGAGAAGTGGAAGCGGAAGAATGAAACCCTTTGAAGAAACCTGAACCACAGAGGAAAAGCTGAAGAAACAACGAAAACCATAAAGGAAAGGACGAAGGAAGAAGCGAGTCATCAAAGCATAAGTACCGTTGGATCTTATAGATCAACGATGCAGACAACAAGGAACGAGAACCATTGATCTCATAGATCAACGTTCATTGAACGCTGAAGGAACGTGGAGGATAATTGACGAAGAATAGTATTCAAAGGCAGGAAAGTGGATTTCGGGTGGAAGGAAGGGCCGTAAGCGGTTTTTACCAATTGGCTCCAATTCCATTCATAACGCGACACGTAGCAGAGAAGTGGGGAAGGGAAATCGCTTCATCGGGCGGTTAAACCCCATGCTTATTATCTACCCGAAATCGAGGTGAATCGTCGGATTTGTTAAGGATAGATCAGTGACGGAGGTTATAACACAAGTTGTTTGATCGCTGATCGGAGTTTGAATGGAGAGCAGTAGCACAATGGAAAGGTGATGGATGAGTGCAGATTTGATGACAATTAAGAACGCGGGATTATAATGTTTGAAGTCGGGATTTATGGTTTGGCGCGGGTTTTCCTTTGTATTCCTGTGTTTCCCATATTTTCCGATAGAATGAACGGTTCGGGTTTTAATGTAAAAGCGCCAATAATGTGTTCCGACAGTGTGATCACATATCGGGAAAGTGGAAGGAATGCGTAATATGATCTGCGGAAGAGCGATGACCCAATTGCGATAAAGGTAAAGCATTGATATCTGTGCAAAGACCGTATTAAGGCGGAAAGGTATGTTTTAAGTGCATTTCTGTTATAAAAGGGTTATAATAGAAATATAGCGCCGATAAAGGGTTTTCATGTGTTAAGTCTGGTATAACCAAACTTTATAAAGTGAAGGTTTAATGTGCGGGCTTAAGGGTTAATGAAGGTTTTATAAAGGTTATGAAGGGTTTTAAAAGTCTCGATAGGAGGTCATAGATGAAAGGCTTTAATAAAGTATTATGTGAAGGTTTGAGGGTTGATTGAGGTTCCGATAAGTGAATACTGCCTAAGGGTTAGACTATGTTGGTTAGTCTATAAATTATTACCATTGATGGTTGAAGATTTGACTCCTTGGTGAGTTAAATACCTAGGACAAGTGTGTTTATGCATTTACATGTATATTGTGGGTGTAAGCGGGGGTAATCCAGCATCAGAAAACAAGAAACCTAAGCTAGGTTAATTTGCAAACACATATTGTTGGAAATTGGGAACAATGGAAACACTAAACATAACCACTCAGACTGCATATGTATTTTATTTTAAGTTGTAAAGAAGAAAATTACAATTCATAAGCTCAAAACTAAAACTCGGTAAGCAACACAATGGTGTGCTTTGCATCTCCTTTATAGAACAAGAAGAAGAAGGAAGATACAATGTATTTGATCACATGCATGAAGTGCCTAAGGTTACTTAGTCAAAGCATAACCCTAATATACTCGACAAGTGTGCTCTCCTGCGTGGATAGAAGAGCCAGAGAGACTGTGCCCCAATTGGAGGGTCACTGTGACATGCATGGATGCATACTCCTTTTTTGATTTGTGCAATCCTCAACTAACACAAACACTCCCTTCAGATCTGTGTGTTATTCTAACAGTAGATAATCCATGCAGAAACAAACATCAAAAAAGAAAGCGAATGAAATTGCCAAGTTTGAACAATAGTTTAATTTTGGAAGTATTCTAAGGTTGGTGCAAGCATGCACCTGTTGAGAAATCTAGGGCATCATGAATGAGGTGATTTCTCTTAATTAGTAACTGCTTGTGAGTGACTTTTACTTCTTTAGATTAGGATCTTCTAGTTGCTTAAGTTATTAGTGTTCTTCTTCATCAAACAGTTATCAATGCATGAACATAAATAGACAAGAGACACAGGATGTAGGCTATCAACCAGGGCCAAAACCTCTCACTCCTTGACAGGAAAACCCACACAAATTCTTCTTATAGAGATTCCAATTGACGAATACCAAGACCAAGACCTATTAGCCACTCCAAGACCAAGTCGCTAGTTTTCTGTCTTCTTCTCTTTTCATCATCTTGACTTCTCTTCCTCTTTGACCTTCTTAACACAGATCATCTCCTCAACGAACTGTAGATATACTAGAGATGGCACCGAAACATATCAAATTATCAATGGAGTGTCACCAAAATGTGACCACTGTAGCAGCGCTGACACACTGTGATACATCACTGAACAATAACTCCTTCATCGAACTGTGGCTTCTATATAGCACTGAACTGTGGTTTCTATACCCTTGATCAATCTGTAATCTACTGTGGCACTGAGACTCTCCCTCTGAGATCTGAGTTACTGTTCCCGTGATTGGCCCTTAAACTTCTTCGCTGTTCCTTCATCTCCTATCCGAGTTCTTTCTGTGATTACCTCCGAACTTCTTACTGCAATTGTCCACCGAAAAGCTCAGAGAGACATCCGAACTGTTGACTGTGATTGTCCTCCAAAATCACAGAGATATATGCCCTTCACTGTACTCCTATCCAAACTTCAGAGAGATATGCGAATTTCTGACTGTGGAAATGCAAAGTGCATTCATCCATATATATAGTAGTTTGCCTATCAATATAAGCCGACATAACAGTTCGAATAGGTGTGTCTCCATATAAGGTGAGCTGACACGAGTTTCTGCTACATCTTGAGGCCAACTTGAAGAGGAGAGACCTGCACTTGTCTTAGAGGGCTGCTTGACAATCCTATAGGTTCTTCATTCATGACATTGACTCTTTTTGACTTTTCATATCCTAAAGGCTCACAGTGGGAGCCATCTATAAATAAAATCTCTTGCTCTTGAAACCCATGAAGCAAGGCATTATAATTTATAATAATAATTTTTTTTTTCATCATTTACAAAAATTACAATTACATGTCATTATGAAGACCGAACCTAGTTACACTTTTCAACAGCACCCTCCCCTTCTTTCTCCTACATGATTGTTGTGCGCTATTTCTATTCCACTAGTCCTGCAACCTCATACACATTGCGCTCTCTTTGATCTTATGCACAGTGACCAAGAGCAATGAAGTTGGAGTGCCCTCACTGTAAAAGAAAACTGATCGAGCAACAAAGGTAAAAAAAATCTAACACTCCCTCTTTGCAAGGAAAGCGTTCTCCTCCAAATACAGTCTCTTCCTTTACATTTCAAAATTCCACTTGGCTAGGATCCTTGTCAAAATATTTACACCCAGCTAGTCTGAAGGAACAAACTGTCAGATCATTACATCTTGTGAATCTGAAGGAACATAGTCTAGGATGACTGCACCCTTTTGAACTTTGTCTCTAAGGAAATAGTACAAACTGTCTATGTGCTTGGAGTGATTGTGAAACGCTGTATCATTAGGGAGTCTGACACGACTTTAATGGTTGCAATATATAATTGCAGGCTCCAACATTTAATCGGTCAACTCTGAAATAAACTTATGAAACCGAATAACTTCAAAACTAGTAGAGCTGTTTGCCATGTATTCTGCATTTGTGATACCAAGTGCCATTGTTGCCTGTTGGAAATACTAAGAGGGGGGAGTGTGAATACGTTTTCCTTTTTTTTTACAATTTAGTATCAAAAGCATTAACCAATAACCTCACATCAAAGGAACACAATTATATATATATATATATATATATATAAAGGGAAGCTACAACTTACAGATTTACCAGCTATGACTGGAGGGGCTACAACCCCAAGATTTACCAGCTCACACTGGAAGGAGGTGACAACCCCCTGAAGGAAACTACAACTTCCTTCCCTAGCACCATCGTGCCACCCTATAGAATATGACACAACTTTAATTGTCGCAATATATCATTGCAGGCTCCAACATTAATCAGTCAACTCTGAAATAAACTCATGAAATCGAATAACTTCAAAACTAGTAGAGCTGTTTGCCATGTATTCTGCATTTGCGACACTAAGTGGCATTTTTTCCTGTTGGAAATACTAAGATGGGGGGTGAATCCATATTTCACTTTTCTTTACAATTTGGTATCAAAAGCATTAACCAATAACATCACATCAAAGGAAGGGAAGCTACAACTTCCGGATTTACCAGCTACAACTAGAGGGGCTACAACCCCAAGATTTACCAACTCCCATTGGAAGGAGGCGACAACCTCCTGAAGGAAGCTATAACTTCCTTCCCTAGCACCATCCTGCCACCCTATAGAATAAAAGTTAAAGCAAACTCTTCTTGGGTTCCCATATTCGGGACAATGGCCCAATTACAACAACATTCAAACAACTTCAGTTCTGCCCCTTTGTCATATGCAATCTTTAGATAGTTCAATCAATAACATGCATACCTCAGATAATCAATGCAAGTGTCCTTACTCTGCCTTTGATCTGCCTTACCAGTCCATCAAGGATAGCTCAAAACTCTGCCTCACTACTTCATTAGAGGTTTGCTTCAAGGCTTCTATCAAAGTATGCTTCAGATCATCAAAGGTCTGTGCCAAAATTTACTTAGAACAGTGCTTCAGATATGCCTTAACTCTGCCTTAGAGTTCTTCAAGATTTGCTCCAGCTCCAAAATTCTGCCAAGCCTGCTCCACAACTTAATCAGGGGGCCTTCTTCAAGGCTTCTCCAAACAGTTACTCCAAAACTTCCAGAAACAGGTATCAAGGTCTGAATATGAAAGTTTGCTCAAAGGACTGCTTCAGACTTCTTGTATCAATATCCTTAAGCTCACGTTAGACCATTAGAAATATGCCTTTGGATCTGCCTTTAATTCATTCTCAGATCAGCTTAAACAAACCCGAAAATGGTCTCAGATTGCAGGCCCCAATTAGGCCTCAGGCAGGCTGAAAATCTGCTTCAGTGACCTGCCTCAGAGACGCCGCAGTCTGCCTCAGGCAGGGCCAAATTAGGCTACTGAAATATGCCTTTAGGACAACCTCAGATCTTCTCCGAAAACTCAGATCAGTCCAGCAATTTGTGTGTAAAAATTGTCCCTCAAAGCTCGGTCCAGATTGAGGTTGTTCGCAAGGAAATGCAGCTTTAGAACCAATGAATCTTACAGCAAAGAATCCTGAACCAGATTACCAAACAAAACCCTGAACTTGCTTTAAAAGGGATGTCTTGGCGTTCTATCGATGCTTCTTTTAAGGCTCAGCCTAAGTGGAACAGAAGATCCCTTTTTGTTTGCCTCAGATGCCCGAGTTGATGCCCTAGCAATGCCAACGACTACCATATTTATACCTGTTTGGAGGTGGGGGCCTACATTGGAGCCCACCTGAACATGAAAATAAATTTTATTTTGAAAAGCCATTACTAAATGCTGGAGCCGACTTAAGGATTTAGGCCGACCTGCAAAGCAGATCCAGTCAGTTAATTTTATTTTATTTATTTATTTTTTCATAAAATCTTCTCGCCAAGCTGATCTGGACTCATAAATATAGGTCAACTTAAATTATAATTTTGACCTTCTTCTAGGGGAAGCAAAGAAGCGATAAGGTCATGAAATTTTGGGGCAAATGAGCTGATGCTAAACCCATCCATATGGGGCTTCAAGCTTCAAACCAGGAGTACCCACAAAACATGCCACCTATCAAACGAAATGTCGTGACAAGGGCTATCAATCTAGAGTATCCTTGTATCCAAACGCTGAAATGTGCACACAAATCATCAAACTAATGCTAGCCTATTCACCCTTTGACATCGATGACAAATTCTTCCAACACTGCCTACTTCTTGCTGAACCAGGATATCACACTTTAAGTTTAATCCCAAACTGAAGTAGAACCTTGAAGCACTTTTCTCGCCACTTGCATTTCCATTGCAGTCAGAATCCACAATATCATGCAACATTAACATACTGTCTCCAACATACCTCAGAATATTTGGTGCTATTTCCCTTATCTGTGCATCTATTTCTTTTCTGTGGTTACTGAATAACATTAGAAATTAATTTCGATAGATTTTGTGCAATCTACAGCTTTTGAAGCATGATATTTTCTAACCTGTGCATACAATGCAGGTGATTGGATATCACGATACTGATGTTGCAGAATATTTATTTAAAAGCAAGGCTCAAAGTTCTGCGCTATTGAAGTTTCTTTGTAATGACCTCAGTAAAGCATGTTCAGTCAAGCCACCCCCAGTTCCAAAGGTGAGTGCAATCGTTTGATTTCACAATTCTGATGCTTCAGTTTTTGTAGAAATGATTTGACCTTACATTTTCTTGAAATTTTATTGCTCAAGTCTAAAGTTAAACTACATATAGTTATGGGAAGGTGTGCTGTCCTACTTAGGTGAGGAGTGGATGATCGAGGATACACAGAGTCGAAGCATTATAACTGACATAATGGTTTTCGTGAGATCTTACAGTGTTCAAAGATTATGTGCAACATATACTTGATATGTGCTTTGATTTTGGAAATAATTTTTTATCATCATCCTTTGGTAGATATCTATCATTTCAGGGGTTATCTTTCCTCTTTTGATGAAATGGACCCATTCCTATTCTTCCACATCCAATAGATCAGTGTGTTTTACTAATTAAATTGCAATGTGTTTTGAAGAGTTTCAAATCTAGATTCATAGACTTACCTGCCCCACTATTTTGCTCGCCATATGTTTTTGTAATTTCTCCAATCCATTTATATTAAATTGAATATGAAGCCCCCATTTAGTTTTAAAAATGCATAGTTTCTTTTGTCAACCTCCTGTTACCCACCACCAGTGGGTGACCCCATAGGAGAAATTTTCTCATAAATTTGTCTTCAGCCGACAGCCAATAGCCCCTTACAGCCACCAATGTAGCCAATATTGTGCCAGATGTCTCTGCTCCCTGAGCCAGTCATATGTCCCCTTGCCCATCTGTCGAGATCGTATGTTTAAAGGTGGGCCATGTAATCCTAAAGGTATGATTTTTCATTATGCAATTGGGTTCTTATGCTTGTTTTCTTGGACACACTTGGGTATGGATTATTGGGTAACTTAGAGGGAGAAAGGGTTTTGACTATAGTATTGTTCCCTTACCTTAACTGGGATCTTCCCTACTGGCTTGCGGCCTTGGAAAACCCTGATTTTGGTAGCGTGGTCCTGTTTTCCTGTTTCACATTTTTCACTCCCCTCTTCACATACATGACCTATTTCATCATCTTCCATCTCTGGGTCCACAAGGCTCTAGTACTCTCCCTCCCCTTGTCCACATGTTTGGGTCGGGCTTGGAATGATGTCCTGGAGGTTGATGCAGCTAAAAAAAAGTGATAAAAGCATAATATGTCCACATACAAAAGGAAATGTACCACAAAATGCAAAAGATGGTTGGGACAATAAAATTTAGCACATGGGTTAAATCCAAACATGAGCTCTATTGAAAATTGTAACTAGGTTCGTTCTTCATTATGATGTAATTGTAATCATGACATTGTATATTCTTTATAAAGAAGAAAAATAAATTATATTTTATTTTTGGAGTATGGGTTTCATACTTAAGTTTGAGTCAAAAGCATGTTCTTCATGCTTTTAGGTCTTCTAGGTCTTTCTAGGATAAAGACTAATATTAGTCATGTGTCATAGTCCCATTTGGACTCATTGTAATGAAGGAAAATATTTAGTTTGTCGAGAAAAAGCCATGGATAAGCCCAAGACCAAGTTGGCCTAAGGTGCAGATCAAGTTGACCTAAAGGGAGGGAATTCGACCCTCAAGAAAGGCTATATAAAGGAGTAAAGCTTAGCTCATTTGGTCACTCATCTCAAGCAAGTTCGATCTGTAATAACGAAGGTGAAGAAGAGTAGCTAGGAGGACGAAAAAGAGGAGCAGGGGTCAAAGTCTCTCAAAGAATCTCTTTCCTTGTCTCGATAGGGTTTGTGAAGCTATCAGTTGTAGAAGGCCAAAATTTTGAAGCAATGGCAGGACGACGAAATTATAGGGCTAAAATTCTGTTGCAAGGGCTGAAGTTGCATCATCAAGCAAGTGGTATCAAAGTTCTGAAGCTGTCTCAAGGAAGATCTTGTTGGGGGATGGCTTGGGGCTTGTAGGGTTTGTTGGCTTTGGTCTTTGGGTCTTGGAAGTCCCTTTTGTAAGCAAATTCTAAAGAAGAAGAGAAGCATTTGCTAGGTTTTCCCCTTGGAGGGGTTTTGCCCTGGCTTGGAGACTATATCTTGTGTACTCTTGTCTCTTTGTTATCTTTATTGTTTTGGTAATTGCCTGATGTACCAAACTAAAAAAGTAATAAATAACCAACTAACATCACTAGTAATTATCATGATAAGGAAAATAAGTTCTAACCTATAAGTCTCCATATTTTCCAACATGGTATTGGAGCTAAGGTGCAAGGAGACTGAAGATCACATTTTTGTTGGCACTAGGGCAAGGGTTATAAGGAAGGGTTTCAAGGTTCTTGGAAATCTCGCTAAATCTATCAAGAATTGTTTATTGAAGATCATCTCCAAGCTCACAAAAGAAGTAGCAGATGGAAGTTTATTCTCCGCTTTATCCGTCACATTCAAGTACGAGAATGTATGGGTTATTGACAGTGGTTCCCCCAGACATGTGACGGAAGAATGTAGTCAACTCCAAACCCTATCTAAGGGAAACTCATCTCATTCTTTCGAACTTGGAGACAATAAGAGCTATCTAGTGAAAGGCATTGGGTTTACTGTGAAAATTCCTAAATTGGATTCCAATTGCAGTGATTAATATTATTTCTTCTACTTATTAACTCAGAAATAAGTTCTTCACAATGTTTCTACAACAAATATCGAAATAAATTCTATCGCAGCCTTCACAATTAAAATATTGCGGAAAGTGAATGCAAAGAAATATACTAGCACAAGTATAACCTTGATGACACAATGATTTTTGGATAACTGTCCCTGGAAAAACCCAATGTGGGAAATCCGGTGCAAAAGATGAGGGTTTCTTTATTATTCTTTAGGAAAAATCTCATGTACAAGATACAACCAACATAATAGAAGAGGATTCTCTGTGAGAAATTTCACAGACACTTCTCGACGAGTTTCTGATCCAGGAGAGGACCTTCTGCCCCCTCTGCGTCTCATTGCGTTAGCCCTTGCATGAGAACTGCACAGTCCTAGTGTGACCCTGTCTCTGCGCTGTCGCTCCTCTGCGTCATAGCCTCAACGCTGTCCTCACTCTGCTCTGCGTCTTCTGCTCCTGACCATCAGACTAATGCTGATACCCTCTCTCTCTCTCTCCTCTCACCTGCAACTCTCCCTCTGCTCTGCGCCTTCTGCTCCTGACCGTCAGACTGACGCTGATACCCTCTCTCTCCTTCTCACCTGCAACTCTCCCTCTGATTCAATTCTCTATTGCCAAACTTCGATCAGTGAGAAAATCGATCTTACTCAGGTAACTGAGTATCTGCCTCTGGTGTATTTTCCAAATGCCCTTCGATGTCCTTCTTATAATCTTCTAGTTGAGAACCAACGACCCAAATTACATTCTAATCAATGGCTCAGATCATTTGTACTCGATCTTCGTCTTCTTCTAGAAGTTACACCCACAATTTAGATTAATACCCATTAATTATTTTAATAAAACTGTCTCTGGGTGGAATTTTCCAAAACGATTTATGGGTATTGTGGAATACATATGTCTAAGCCTCCTTGCAAAATTTGAGACTTAGAGCACATCCGATGCTACCGGAAATCAAACTCCTTCTTAGCGAGGAATGTGCTCTAGCAATGCGACCTGCCGAAGCATCATGTTGTTCTGTAATATCTCCCTTTGCGTTGTTGATGTCTAACATCACTGCCCACCAACTGTTGTGCAAATGCTACATCTATACTGCTGCTGACCCCACCACTGCCAACGCTGCACCTATACTGCAACTCTCTCTCATTCCCTGCCACTGTAATTGAGAGATTACCTGTTTCTACTACTGAAACAGATTCTCTACGATACCCATATGCTCTCTGAATTGAATGAACTTAGCTCTTCCTAGAGCCTTTGTATGTCTGCTACTTGATCTCTTGTGGGGACATATTGCAGTTGTATTGACCCACGCTGAACACAGTGTTTGATAAAGTGACATCTGATATCAATGTGTTTTGATCGATCATGAAATACTGGATTCTTAGAGAGTTTGATACAATTTTTATTATAGCAGTAAATCTTGGTTGCTTCCATCCTTTTTCTGGACAAACTCACAAGCAGTTTTCTAATCCATATAGCTTCACACGTAGCTGTGCTAGCTGCCATATATTCAACTTTTGTTGAGCTCAGAGCTACCGACTTCTGCTTCCTGCTACACCAAGAGATCATCCCTGATCCAACACTGAAGTAGTACCCAGAGGTACTTTTTCGATCTACTGAACTACTTGCCCAATCTGCATATGTGAATCCATTCAATCTAATGTCATCCCCTTGGGAGTATCTCAACCCATATCCGACTGTTCCACGCACATACCTCAGAATGTGCCTCGTTGTTGCCCAATGCACCCTTTTTCGGTTCCACCATGAACTGACTAAGGGTGTTGACAGTGAAGCAAATGTTTGGCCTAGTGTTGACTAGATACATGAGCGACCCAATGAGTTGTCTTTACAAGGTGGGGTCCATCTCCTTGTCTCATGATGCATCTATTTTCTTCTAGTTGGTGATCATGGGAGTAGCCACGGGTCGACAATCCTGCATTCTGAATCTCTTCAGGATTTCTGTAGCATATCTTCCTTGCCCAAGGAAGATCTCCCCATTCTTTTGCCAAATTTCCAACCCTAGAAAATAATGCATCAACCCCATATCCTTCATGTCAAATTCTGCTTCAAGATTCTTTTGCAGTCCTGTATGAGCCTAGATGACTCGGTTAAAAAGAAGTCATCCACATATAATACCAAAATAAGTGGCTCATTCTCTACCATTAAATAGTAGAGATTGGGATCAACATCACTCTTGACGAATCCCAACTGCTTCAAGTAACTATCAAGCCGACCATACCATGCTCTGGGTGCATGCTTGAGCCCATACATGGCTTTCTTTAATTTGCACACATGAGTTCTCTTTTCATGCGTTTCGAAGCCTTTGGGCTGTTCTATATACACCTCTTCTTTTATCATCCCGTTCAGAAATGCTGTCTTGACATCCATTTGGTGTATCTCTCTTCCCAGTTGAGCTGCTAGGGATATAACGGATCTAATAGAGGTATATCGGGCTACTGGGGTGAAGGTCTGTTCATAGTCTATTCCTTCTTTCTATGCGTACCCTTTTGCCACAAACCTAGCCTTGTACTTCTCTATACTGCCATTTGCAACATACTTGATCTTGTAGATCCACCTTGATCCTACAACTGATCTATCCTCTAGTCTAAGTACTACTTCCTAGACATCATTCGTCATGATAGAACTATACTCTTCTACCATGGCATCCACCTGAACTTGGTGTTGAATGGCTTCCCGAAAGCTAAAGGGTTCTTCAACCTGGGCTACCAAAGCCTGGTATTTGTTAGGCTGTCTATGTTGCGTCTTCTTGGTTCTAGGAGCTCCAACAAACTCCTTAGCGTCTGCTGTACTTCCCTACTGGTTCTACCACTGGTGGTGGGAGGCTCAATCAACTCCTCCTCTTGGTCTTGTTGTTCCATTTGCTGAGAACTATCTGGATTTCCTTCTTATGAGGAAACGTTGGTACTGGTCACTGTACTCGATCCATGTGTCTGTCCTCCTTGCTGCCGCTGTTGTTGCTGGACTACTGGAACATCTACTGACTGACCTTCTGCTGGCATCTCTCGAGATTTCCTAAAAGCTCTATCCTCCATGAACTTTGCATCCCATCTCACTACAATCTTCCTACTGCTAGGAATGTAAATTCTGTATGCCTTTGAGGTCTCACTATATCCTACGAGGTACCCCTTTTCTGCAGTCTGATCCCGTTTAATGTGTTTTTCCTTTGGAACGTGACAATATGCCACGCTTCCAAATATCCTGAGATGACTTACTTTTGGCTTCTTCCCTATGAAGACACCTTCAGGCGTTCTCCTCCCCAATGCTCTGTGAGAAGTTCTATTATGGATATATACTGCTGTGTTGCAAGCCTCTGCCCATAAGAATCTAGGCAAGTCCTGATCATACAACATAGTTTTGGCTGCCCCAACAATAGTTCTATTTTTTCGCTCTGCTACTCCATTCTGCTCTGGATTTTACAGAGTTGTCCATTCTCTTTTGATGCCTTCCTTTGTGCAGAAATCTGTGAAGTCTTTGTCCGTATATTCTCCACCATTATCTGAACGCAATACCATTATCCTTTTCTCTATCATGTTTTCAACGAGAGCCTTAAACTCTCTGAATCGATCAAAGTTCTCATCCTTGGTCGTTAAGAAATAGATCCAGGTTTTTCTAGAGGGATCATCAATAAAGCTGATGTAGTATTCCCTACCACTAAGATCTCTTGTGGACATTGGACCACAGATATCTAAGTGTATCAATCCCAATACACATTTTGCTCTAGTGTTGCTTCTGGAAAAAGCCGCTTTAGCGTACTTCCCTAGTACGCATCCTCTACATAAATCGTCATGCTCAGTACTAAGAATTGGAACTCCTGTAACAATCTCTTTGAGCATCCTCAGTGCTCCATGGTGTAAGTGTCCCATTCGTTTGTGCCATAATTCATTTAGTTCCTTTTCACCATTATGACTGCTGCCTATCAGTGCCACTGGAGACTCAAGTTGCAACCTATACAGTCTGTTGCTTCGAGCTCCAATTTGTCTCTTTTTCTTCCAGCTTGGATGTCTGACGTACACTTTCTTTCCAATGAAGTATACATTGTATCCCTTGTCCTGTAATTGGGACATTGAAATCAGATTCATTCCTAACCCAGGCACATGCAGAACATTGGTGGCACGGATGTTGGTCCCTGCTTCTGTCTAAAATGCTATGGTGCCTCTCCCTACTAGAGTACACTTCGTTCTATTTCCCATAGTAATTTGGAAGTCCATTTGTTCTTCTTGATAGCTTGAGAAATATTCTCGTACTCCAGTCATATGGGCTGAATCCTTGCTATCAATGTACCAAACATCTGTTGACGCTGAACTTGCTAAGCATGCAAATTCTTCTTCTAATCTGGAAGATAATTCAGAGACATCTTGAGTTCCCATCTTTGTGTTATTTTTCTAACTATCACTGACGCTATCCTGCCCTAGCAATTGCTACGGGGAAAACTATGTTTTCTCCTGAAGACTGCACTGCAAGGAAAAATACGCTGCAGGTTTTGCCTCTGGAAGTTTTTGAACTGGAAATCGAATTTCTCTGTCGACTCTCTCAGAGAAATGGATTTTTCCTCAGACTTTGCCCTTCAAGTCTTCGAATTGCGCTTCCTCCTAGGGTTTCGAATTGTTGCCTCTATAGGAATTTCAAACTCCGTCTTCCTTTTTGCTTCTGATCTCTTTTGCTCACGATCTGTGCTTTGATTCCATGTGAAAATTCCTAAACTGGAATCCAACTGTAGTGATTAATATTATTTCTTCTACTTATTAACTCGGAAACAAGTTATTCATAGTGTTTTTACAACAAATATTGAAATAAATTCTATTGCAGCCTTCACAATTAAAATGTTGCAGAAAGTGAATGCAAAGAAAAATACTAGCACAAGTATAACCACGATGACATAGTTATTTTTGGATAATTGTCCGTGGAAAAACCCAATGTGGGAAAACCGGTGCAGCAGATGAGGGTTTCTTTATTATTCATCAGCAAAAATCTCATGTATAAGATACAACCAATGTAAGAGAAGAGGATTCTTTGTGAGAAATTTTATAGACACTTCTCGATGAGTTTCTGATCCAGGAGAGGACTTGTTGCCCCCTCTATGTCTCACTGCGTTAGCCCCTGCGTGAGAACTGCGCAGTCCTAGCGTCACACTGTCTCTGCACTGCCCCCCTTTGCGTCACAACCTCTGCGTTGCCCTCCCTCTCCTCTGCGTCTTCTTTTGCTCTTGACCTTTAAACTGATGCTGATACCCTCTCTCTCTTCTTCTCACCTGCAACTCTCCCTCTGATTCGATTTTCTGTTGTCGAACTTCAACCAATGAGAAAATCGATCTTACTTGGGTAACTGAGTATTTGCCTCTGGTGTATTTTCTAAATGCCCTCGATGCCCTTCTTATAATCTTCCAATTGAGAACCAATGACCCAGATTAGATTCTAATGAATGGCTTAGATCATTTGGACTCGATCTTCATCTTCTTCTAGAAGTTACACCCACAGTTTAATTAATACCCATTAATTATTTTAATAAAACTATCTCCAGGTGGAATTTCCCAAAACAATTTCTGGGTATTGTGGAATACATGTCTGAGCCTCCCTGCAAAATTTGAGACTTGGAGCACATCCGATGCTACCAGAAATCAACATCTACATCATTGCAGCTCGAGTCTAGTGGAAGCATTCACCTCAACAACATTTTATATGTTCTAGGTTTGAAGAAAAACTATCTATTTCTTGTCTAGAGGATAAAGGTGATATAATTGCTTTTATTGATGGCAAGGTTTTGGTTTGGGGTAAGGGCTCAAGTATTGATGATGCTAGGGTTAATTAAGATTCGTGAGGGGACATTATATAGACTCTATACCACTTCAAGAATGATCTACTCTTGATTGGAGAAGTCATTCCTGACAGGGAACTTACTCTCACCACCCTTGGAGGACTCCCACATGAGTGGTATGTATTTAGAACCACTGTCCTCAACAATGATCGAATTCCAGGGTTTGAAGAATTAATGTTGAGATGCATTCAAGAAGAAACAAGAATGGTGGAGCAAGAAATGCCTTTTAATAGAAGCAACCCCACTAGATTCTCCGTCCATGCCAAAAGGAGAAATAATGCAGTGTCTAAAGGTCATTTCCATGGAAAGCCTAGATCTAAGGGAGGAAGGAAGGGTAGGTGCTTTGTTTGCAATAAGTTTGGCCACTATGCAAAGGAGTGTCCAAATAGAAGGGACACATCGCATGATGATGATCACAATCATTCCAGGGGTAACTTCAACAACAACGATCAAAGGAATGGCAGGTCCAATGGCAAAGGGAAAAGGAATGTGGGACATCAAGGAAATGGTCGACCCTCCAAGAAATCAAGGAACTCCAGGTATGAAGAATCAAATATTGTTAACAATAAGCAAAAAGAGTACTATCTGATATTGGTCCTCTCCACTGCCTCTCCTCCGGACACTTTGGGAAATTGGCTGATTGATAGTGGTGCCTCAAGGCATTTCACCGGATACAAGGAAGCCCTTTCTAATATGATAGAAAAGGAGACAAACTTGGAGATCATCCTTGGAGACGATGCCACCTATCCCGTGAAGGGAGTAGGGAATGCTACCCTTCATTTGAATCTAGGTAACACTATTCATTTGCAGGAAGTACTATATGTACTTGATCTCAAGAAGAACCTGGTGTCCATTTCAGCCATGGAGGACAAAGGATTCAAGGTGGCATTCATCGATGGAAAGGTATGTGTTTGGAAAATAAATTTTAAAGATTCTTTTACTCTTGGGTTCAGGGTTGACACTTTGTATCAAGTTGGAGGAAGTCCATTGGGAGCCATGTCTTGCAACACATCTCTACAATCTGAACTATGGCACTTGAGGTTTGCCCATCTTCATTATAAGGCCGTACCCGATGTGAGACAGATGGTGATAGGTATGCTCGAGTTCAAAATAGAGCATGAAGGTGTATGTCCAGGATGTGCTGAAGGAAAACTTACAAGGGGACCATTCCCCTCAAGTAATAGCAAGACCACAGATATATTGCAATTGATCAACTTCGACATATTTGATATGATACACGTAAACTCTTTGGGAGGATACTTATATTATCTCACCTTTACGGATGATTATTCTCACAAGACTTGGATCTACTTCTTGAAGAAGGAGGATGAAGTGTTCACCTGGTTCTGACACTTCAAAGCCTTGATAAAAAACCAATCCGAGAGGAAAATCAAGATATTGAGGACTGATAATGGGACCGAGTACGAATCCAATGAATTCCAAGATTATTGCAGAGAAGTTAGCATTAAGAGGGAGACTACAACGCCATACTCTTATGAGCAGAATGGTATGGATGAAAGGAAGAATCGCTCTATTGTAGAAGTAGTTCGTGCCATGTTTCATGATCAAGGCCTTCCGAATTTCCTATGGGTTGAAGCTGCAAATTCCGCAGTGTATGTTCAAAACCGACACCCTCATCAAGCATTGGACTCCAAGACTCCTAAAGAAATGTTCACTGGTAAGAAATCCGATGTCTCTCATTTTAGAATTTTTGGAAGTCCCATATATTTTCATGTGCCAAAAGAGAAAAGAGGCAAATTGGGTGCATCTGGGAAGAATTGAATCTTTGTGGGCTATAGTGAAAATTCTAAGGGATATAGAATTTATGTGGCTGGTCAAAAGAAAGTTGAGATAAGTCATGATGTCACCTTCGACAAAGATATGGCCCTTAGGAAGACCAACAACCTTCCTATCCTAAGGAAGGACAAAGACGTTGACACCGGAAATCAAGGTGCAAAAAAAGACAATAAATCTCCTATTGATCCTATTGATCCTCCTATTGGATCCTATTGATCTTCCTCCTCATGAGCCCTCCTCCAAAAGGAGACCCTCATGGCTTAGGGAGACTCTCGAAGATGTTGAGAGACACATTGCACCAAGGGGGATTTTCTGTGAAAGCAAGAAGCTGAACAGGTATCAAGGATATTTGACCGCCATGAGCACTATCATTCAAAATGAGCCTTCATCATTCGAAGAAGCCGTGAAGCATCAAGTATGGAAGGATGCTATGAATGAAGAATACGAGTCAATTATGAATAATGACCTCTGGGATGTGGTCCCTAGACCCCAGGACAAATTGGTTGTTACCTCTAAGTGGCTCTACAAAATCAAGCATGGCATTGATGGAAGTGCAAACCCTCTTATTCTGAAATGTAAGAGGAAGTTGGCTTCTGAATTTGAGATGAAGGACCTAGGACTGATGCACTATTTCCTAGGGTTGGAGGTCTTGCAAAAACCAGGTGAAATTTTCCTCTCTCAAGGAAAATATGTTGTGAAGATATTGGAAAGATTTGGGATGGTGGACTACAAGCCTGTGACTACTTCGATGGAACTTAACTTTAAGAAGTTATGTGGTAGTGCTGCTGGACCTGAATTGGGAAATGCTTTTGAGTATCCTCAACTCATACGAGCACTAATGTTCTTGAACTCCCGTCCGGACATATGTTTTGCAGTTAACACATTGAGCCAATATATGGTTGAGCGTCATCATATACATTGGATTGGTGCCAAGAATCTTCTGAGATATCTTTGGGGCACAATCACTCATGGACTGAGATACACTACTGGAGATGTGACGCTACATGGTTATTCTGATTGGGCGGGCAGTGCGGTGGATCGCAAGAGCACTTCTTGATGCTGTTTTTCTTTGGGTTTTGCTTCAATATCCTGGATGAGCAGGAAGTAGAAATGGGTTGCCTTGAGCACCGCTAAGGCCAAATACATAGCTGCTAGTATGGCCTCTTGTGAAGCTGCTTGGTTGAGGAAGCTCTTCAAGGAGATGTTTGGACATGCGCTAGATACCACCGTGATCCTTTGCACAACCAAAGTGGGATCTGATTATCAGAGAATCTCGTGTTTCATGATCGCTCCAAGCATATAGATATCAGGTACCACTTTATCCGGTATATGGTACAATGAGGAGCAACAAGGCTCCATCACATTAGGACTGATGAGCAGGTCGCCGATATTCTGACAAAGCCCCTGGGGAAGGTCAAGTTCTTGGCCTTTCGAGAACGACTTGGAGTCGTGGAGAGACCCTCTTGTGAGGGTCCTGTATGAGATGGACATTGAGCTCTGGGAGCTCGTGGGGGCTTAGGGGTACTTATTGGAGCGATGGGCAACCATAGGCTGAGTGGTTCAGCCTTCCCTTGGTGGTTTGCTGTGTACAGGATGAGTGGTTTAGCCTTCCCTTGCGATACCCCTTGGCGACATGTAAGCAGGATGAGTGGTTCACCCTTCTCCTACTGAGACATCCTACCCATGCAGTCTCAGACTCATGGGAAGTACCTCTCATTTGGCCAATGAGTAGGGAAATGAGGATAGGGACCATAGTACTATTGATGGACGCATCGTGTACTACCATACTCCATATGCTAGGATGACCGATATTGATCTGGGATCAATTGGAACTGACTTCGGGTTAGTAAGAGTGGTATGAGACACGCTTTTGATTGGAACCGACTTCGGGTTAGTAAGAGTGGTATGACACACTCTCCTTTGATTGGGATTGACTTCGGGTTAGTAGAGAATGGTATGACACATTCTCGATCACTTTTTCTTTTTCATAGTTCAGCAGAGCAGAGCAGTGCATTGATGGCAGAGATAGTACAGATTGGCAGATGGATTAGCAGATGGAGTTCTCCCTAGTTGAGAGGGAGTGTTAAAATTGGCAACTAGGGCCAAACTCCACATGGGTCATCTTATTTATGACAACTGCTATTTTTCTTGGATTCCTCTCTTCGAGAGGTGTAGGATTGATCTAAAGATCATCCGATTCTGACATGTACAAATGAAGTTATGAATTTATTTTGATTATGGTCAAATTGTCAAGGTCGACCAACAAACTTATGTAGGCTCAAAAGCCCAACAATCACGTCTATTCACCTCAATGTTGCATATAAATAGAAGGTGACTTAGCCTCATTTGGACACACTCATCTTGACACTGCTCTCTCTCTCTCCTCATTGATTGGGTACAGATTTATGGGCCTCTCTCTCTCTCTCCACACATTCAAAATTTCAGGAGGCCGAAATTTCTGGAGAACGAAATTACAGGAGGCCAAAATTTCTGGACACCGAATTTCTGGACAGTTTAACCAGCATGCGTTGACCTCCTTTGACTGCGTTTTTGTGAGGGCTATCTCTGTTTGGGCAGGCTGCATTTCTGGGCACAGAAATCAAGGCTAAACTTTGACTGTTGACCAGTGTTGATTGCAGCTAGCGCTGACCACAGGTGGGCTGTTTGATCAGACTTTGACTGGGTTGAATTTGACTGTTTTGAGTGCTGTTTTATCTTGCTGTTTGGAGGCTGAAGTTGACCGATTTGCTGAGGGTCAAATCTGCCCTGTTGATCAGCATTGACTTTTCTGGTTAGGGCTCTTTTGCTGCTGTTATAAATTATCAGATTTGTAAATTGTACTATCTCTCTCTGCTGAACTATTGAAGACTAAAAGAAGATTTGATCAAGAATTTCCCCACATTGGGGTTTGTCCTTGGCTGGTGCCACATCTTCTGTCCTCTTGTCTTGGTTTGTCTTCTAATGTTTATGTTTATGTTCTATCTGCATTTTATTATCATGTTGCTCTGATTGCTAATTTGAATATTGCTACCGAGCCAATAAATAAATTGAAGTAAAATTGCTCTAAAGCATAGAACATACCATTGTTACCTAAAATTAACAGAACCCCCCTTGAGCTGCGGAGGGGAGCTTGCCAAAACCGAGAAGAGGGTTGGTGAGGAGATGGTGGCCCCCTCTGAGGTGCAATGGGTTTAACACTTGAGCTTTTGGAGTTTATCTCAAGAAGTGTGAGATTTTTCTGTAACATGACCAACAAGTTGAAAGTTATTGAGGTGTTGGCCACGTCAGTCCTTTGCTGTCAAAGTCAGAAAGGCTGATTTGAGTTTGTAGCTAAAGTCAACATGTAAGGGTGACAAGATGGGGGTCAACATCATCGATAGAGTTTATTTTAGCCTACTTAAGGACTTGGTCAATTGGTGGGTTGACAGTCCTGGATTCCCATCATCTGGAAGTTTGTGCAGCTGACCTGATTAGGCAGAAGATCCCAGCTTTTATGGGCTGCAGTGTACTGTAGCCAACATCAAATAGATGAAGTGGTTACAACCATCTTGTATAAATATTAAATAGATGTAATGCATCTTACAATTCAATCTCGTACAATACCTTGTATTATTCTTCAAGCAATTGCTTTTGATAGAATAATGGACAGGTTTTTGTCCTGAACATATCTGTGCATGCATACTGTGGATGTGATGCTTAATTATCTACATTATATTTCTGTTACTGTGATACTGTTTCTCTCTTCTTTTCTTCTGCATTAGATCTGTAGATATCGTATCAGTTGACTGATCTGTCTAATATGACAATGTGGATCAAATCTAAAAGGTTAGTTATAGAATACCAAATTTTTAACAATGGCATGTAGTAGACACTGTGGAATAACAAATGGATTGAATTTGGTTGACAAAGTTTAATGTGCCTAATATTGAGGTTTTCAAAGAACTCATAATCTCAATGTTTGTTCTGGTAAGTGAAAAAGCATGAATTTATATGAGGTAGGAGGAAAAGACGATGGCTTCTTTGATACAGAGTATATGTTTGGGCCAGTTTCA
This sequence comes from Pinus taeda, assembly GCA_000404065.3. Classification (NCBI taxonomy): domain Eukaryota; kingdom Viridiplantae; phylum Streptophyta; class Pinopsida; order Pinales; family Pinaceae; genus Pinus; species Pinus taeda. Next base: position 95,665 of record APFE031032748.1, on the reverse strand, counting down.
AAGTTTCTGGCATGTTTCACTTATTTTAATATTGAAGTTTATTTTGGAAAATTGTTTCAACAAAAATGCCTTGCGAAGTAATTTCATGGTCGAGGAGAGATGAGCTTGCTTCTCTGTATCAATAGATGATGCTTATCCTTCACACATATTTTTCATGTTTCTCACTTTCATTCTTTTGTTTCCAATGTTTTCTTAATTTATTGAATAATTTGAGGGAGACAAGATGAGAACTAGTTACATTTATTTTGCTGTCAACTCATCAATGTAAATGTCAAGTCTCCCACATTTAGATGCATTTGTTATGTCAATAAAGATTGGCAAGTCATCGTTGTACAATGGCACTAATGCCTTCACCTTGATATATAATCTCATCTTGAAAGCTAATCGAGAGTTAGTGCTCTGGATTTTGATCATAATCCTTATATTATTGCAGGATAGAGCACCAGGGGAGTCTTTTGTACCAAAGTCATCCAAAGAGGCTGAGATGGAAAAGATCATGAGATCTATGTCTGTAAGTGAAGTTGCTTTTATTTTTCTTTCTTTTTCTTATGGAAGTGGAATTCTGCATTATACAAGAAAAAGCATGCTAATATTAAAGTAATAAAGTTATTATTATAGGGCATGCCTGGAGCACCGAATATGAAAATGTACTCTAAGGATGACCTGATGAATATGCCAAATTTTGGGAGCAATGGGGAAGATGAGGATGATGAGGAGGATGAAGATGATGATTACACCTCTTCTAGAATGGTAAGTACTAAGTATAGATATCCTTTTGATGTTTCACTAGAGGAACTTAAATGAAAGTGACAGGAGCAAATAACAATTCTATGTGCTTTATATTATGCCATATATTTATATGTTGAATCAACTTTGAGGTGTTGCATTGACTGTTTATTTGTGTACCTGGCTAGTTGTTCCAATGGAAACATGGACGGGATGGGAGTTCAGTAACCCCATGTGTGAAGTCACTAGTAGTTTAGGTAAATATAGTGGGCTTGTATACACGACTTGTTTAGGAGCAAAGCAAAATGTTATATAGTCCTTACATTATTCTTTTCATGTAAAACCTATTCACCAAATTTACAAGCCCCTGTTCTATGACCGATGGAACCATCCCAAAAAATATAATTACAAGAAAACCTTTAGTGTGAGATAGATGCTCAGGGGGAGGTGCAAAGTAAGTATTCCAATGTAATGTTCTCTATGGATTAATTTCCCAACGGAGGATGAAATAGCCTATCCAACCCTGCAGGCTATAGTCTCTGATAAAGGGGGAAGCCCATTATTCAATGTTGTGGGGGCAACATTGGGTAAATTTGGGGGTAGCTGGGGAAAAAGCCCAAATTGGAGGGTTCACTTGTAACCCCTCATATTAATTTAAGGATAAGAACCCCCACAAGGAAATATATAAATAAAGGAGAGTTGGAATCATTTTGTCATAACTGAATTTGGATTGAATACTTAGCTATATGCACGGTAACAGGGGTCCTGCCTTTGAAAGTGCCTACTACATTCCCCCAAATATCTGGTCCGACCCTGCACAGCTAACAAACATTATACTGCTATTGAAGAGCCTTCCATATGGGTGTGGGATGGAAGGAACAATGCTAGGCGGTGTGGGATTCACTAAGAGCTAGGCCAACCAACTCTCCTGATTTTAGCTTTCACTCATTTGGACGAATGGGATTAGCAGAGATAGATACCTTTTATTGGTTTAACAATTAGATGGTGCTAATAGAGGTGGTACTTCCAATCAGCAAGCAAGATGATACAAATCTGTTTTTTGAGTTGATGCTTTGAGGTTTTTAAGACCCCTTTCTCCTTGTCTAGTTTTGGTGGAGGTGATCCCACCCTCTCTAGTCTCTACTGTTTTTGGTGGTGAAAGATACTGCCCTAGTTAGTCATTTCTCTTTATCCATTATCTCATCATTTCTGTTCATTGAGAAGTTCTTTGGTTAGCTGAAGGATTCGGTCTGTGGCTTGTTTAAAGACAGTAAGGATTCGATCTGCAACTTGTTCGGAGGACATAGTTGAGGTTCATTCCAGGCACCATAACAATCGACAAAGGATTCAAATAAAATTTGAAAACTGTTCTAAAGGCAACGACTTGTACTTGACCCTCCTAGGGCCGTGGTTGATTCGAACTTAAACAGGAATGCAATAACTTACAAATATAATCATAAACACAAAGATGCAGCGAAAAAAACTTCATTTCATTAATAGAATAACACTGACCTATGCTCACAAACAGAATGGAAATAAGATAGCTCGGGCGATGGTAGCTTATATCTGAGAAGAGATGTGGCGGCTACATGGCTCTGAACTATGTTACAATGAGGCTCAAGGGCCTATTTATTATTGGAAAGCATGAGAAAATCCAAAACAACCAAAACCCTAAGCCCAAGAGTGTAACACCAAGAGTTTGTGGGCCCCGTTGGGGTTAGTTCGGCAGCAAACGTCCCAGGGTCGTAACTTGGTCATCTTATCTCTGTTTGGCGCGTGCGATACCTTGTTGGAAAGGTCTCTCTGAATACTATAGGTTTTGCTGCAAGCCCCTGCATATGGCAACATGCCTGCTATGGCCCCTAAAGAAACTTTGTTTAGGGGGTCAAAACTACTCCGGAAGTTCAGGACTCGAAAAACTGCTAAAAATAGTATATACTGAAATGAACAAGGAAACAAATGAAATTGACTAGGGTGGCCACCAATATCCACCTGGACCATTCCTCCCCCCTTAGGAAGCAATGGTCCCCATTGCGTGCATAGCCTTCATGAGGTGAGGAAATTTCTGTTGAACCTGGTCCCTGGTGAAGGAGTTGGCTTGCTTTGACAACTTGATATAGCTGTATCCTCTATTGGCGAGTGTTCTTGATCTGTGTGTCCATGATTTGATCAGTTGTGGCCTATTCCATGCAGTTCAGGTTGAGCTCTGTTGGTGTGAGCTGTTCTGCAATGTTAGATGTGTCCAACAATGGTGGAAAGTATGGCCGAAGACGATCTACATTGAACACTGGGTGTAGACTAAGTAATGGTGGGATGCTAAGCTCAAAGGCGTTGTCACCGATGACCTTGGTGATGGTGTATGGCCCATATTGGAGTGGGCGAAGCTTGCAGTGGGGTCTAGCAAGGCACTTCTTCTGCAAATGTAGCCAGACTTTGTCGCCCACCTGGAACTTGTGTGACACTCTATGCTGATCATGGCGTTGCTTGTATTTAGCATTCGCTCTGTCCAATATATCATGGACCTATTGGCGGATGTGTTGAATGCGCTCAATGAAACTGTTAGCTCTTTCAGCTTCGGACCGAATGTGAGCTGAATCTACTTGAGTGGCTGCAAATGGTGTGGCCACATCAATGGGGCATAATGGCTGAAATAATGGCCGACTAGGAGTAGGTAAAGGAGTATATAGGCCTTGCTTCTTGATGGTTGGTTTGGCAATGGCGCAGGCGGTGCAGGATCTAATGTACTTCCCAACATCTTGACGAAGTTTCGGCCAATAAAAATACTTCTGCAATACGCCACTGTTTTCTCTACTCCGAAATGTCCAACGACCCGACTGTAGTGCGCATCCCAAATCATCTTGGCACACTCACTTGAAGGAACACAGATGTGTCCTAGGTGGCATAACAATGCATCCTGAAGGTGAAAATTTGGAACTTACTTCCCTTCTAGGAGTGTGGTATACGCTGCAGAATTCGGGATTGCTTTTGTAAAGATGCAGCCACCCCGATGTCTTGTGCCCATAGGAGTCGAGCACAGTGATCAGTGCCATGACCGGTGGTCGGCTGAGGCAATCAACAACATTATTGGTGCTGCCCTTCTTATACTTAATGTTCAAATGGAATTGTTGCAAATAGGTGGACCATTTCTGATGGCGATCGTTCTGCAACTTCCCTTGTGTCTGTATGAACTATAGAGGTCGGTGCACTGTGTGGATGACCATTTCCTTCCCCAGAATATAATGCTTCCATTGACGACAGGCCTGCACAATGAAATACATTTCTTTGTCGTAAGTGGGGTACTTTCGGACTGTGTCTGAAAGTGTCTCACTGTGGTAAGCCACTGGATGCC
>APFE031032748.1:54608-65787 GCA_000404065.3 Pinus taeda | reverse complement strand
GGTGCAATGTTGGGTCCCCTATAATACTATGTGATTACCCCATTACTATTGAGTTGTACCCCTTAGTTAATATTGTTGTGCCCCTATTGTCCCCATATTGTTATTACTGTTCCCCATAGAATCCCTCTATTGTTATTTTTGTGGCTTTATATTATTATTGTTAGGTCAGCTGGGTTATATTGTGACTCCTTAGACTCCTATATAGAAAGGAGTTTTTGTCATTTGAATCATTCAAGAATTGTTCATTTATGTAATGTAAAGGAGGTTGCCCCCCGAAGAGGCTGAATTCTAAAGCGTTGATCTATCTTTTCTATCTTTTTCTTGAGCTAGTTACATAACAGGTTCACTTTTATGCCTTCATGGGATATAATGTGTCGAAGGTATTCTACTTCTTCCTTCCCGAAGGTGCATTTGGATTTTTTTGCATAGAACTGATGCTCTTTTAGTAGTGTAAGAACTTTATCTAGATGTTGTAAGTGCTCCTTCCAAGTTTGACTGTAAATTAAAATATTGTCAAAAAATACTAATACAAACTTCCTAAGATGTGGACGGAATAATTCGTTCCTAGTGGCTTGAAACATTGCTGGTGCATTGATTAGCCCAAACGACATTACTTTAAATTCATAGTGACCTTCGTGTGTTCGAAATGTCGTTTTTGGTATGTCTTCCAACCTGATTCTGATTTGATAATAGCCTGACCTTAACTCCAATTTTGAGAAGTATTTTGCGCCATGTAGCTCATCCAACATTTCGTCAATAAAGGGAATTGGGAACTTGTTTTTAATTGTTATTTTGTTTAATGCATCTATGCATAGCCTGAATGAACCATCCTTCTTCCATACCAATACCACTGGAGCAGCATACAGACTTTTACTTTTTGAGATGATCCCACACTTTAAAAGGTCTTGGATTAATCTCTCAATTTCTGTCTTTTGGTGATGTGGATATTGGTACGGCTTGATGTTGACGAGGTCTGACTCTGCTTTGACTTCTATTGTATGCTCAATTTCTCTGTTAGGAGGCATTTTCATAGGCAGGTCTTAAAATACTTTTTCATGCTTTTGAATTAGATCTTGTTTTTATGGTGACTCTTCACTGATCATATTTGCAGATAACATTTCTAATTGGTGACATTGTACTACATAAGCGAGTGCTCTTTTTCGAATCATTTTTCATCATCTGAGATGATGATACAATTATTTGGTGCTTGGAATCCGTGTAATTTGTACCTCTGACCTCCCCATTTAAATCTTATGAATTGTACTTGATGGTTGGTAGCATAAGTGCCTAGAGTTCGCAACCATTGGATACCTAAGACCACATCTACTCCACTTACTGGTACAGTGAAGAACGAAGATTCTAAATTAAAGTCTTGAATCTGCAATTTGACCTTATGGCATTTCCCTACCTTTTCAATCTTCTTACCATCAGCTACCATCACCTTCATGTTTGGTAAGAGAAATGAAAAAATATTGAGTCTCTTTGCCAAGGTTGCATCTAAAAAATTGTGTGTGCCACCAGAGTCGATGAGAACCACTACGTTGTTCTTTTTTATATGTCCTTTCAACTCTAAAGTCTGAGGTTGTGATATACCTGTCATAGCTGATAGTGACACTTGCGGAATACTTCCGTCATCTAATTCTGGGGCATCTTCTGTTTCTTCTATGTCAGAATCCTCACTATTTGAATCATTAGTTGCTTCACAATTATATAGGTTCTTTGATTCTTTTCCTTTAGCACACCTATGCTTAGGGTCCCACTTCTCACCACAACGTTTGCATTTGCCTTCTTTTATCCTTTGTATTTCCACATTAGATTTTTCACTTTCACAACAATGTGGTGGAACATATCTTGTATTATTTGAATCCACAGACTAGGGCATTCTTCGTCTTGAATATACTTTTTTTTCGGTTTTGACCACAGTATTTGTTCAAATTTCTTTTCCACTGTTTTTACTTTTCGTCTTGCTACTTCTATTGACGTAATGTCATGAATGTCAAGTTCTACTTGTAAATGAGTTTTAAGTCGGGAGATGTATGATTGAACTAGACGAGACTCTAATAACCCAGGTACTCGTGTTACTAAGGTCGCCCATTTTTGAGTGTACTCATCTACACTTCCTTTTTGTCGTAATTTGGTGTGTTGAAAAAAACTCTTTTTCCCTTACACCTTGGAATCTTTTAAAGAATGCATCTTTAATTTTTCTCCAACTGATGGCGATTGTCATTTTCTTCCACTACATATACCAATTATATACTTCTCTTTCCATTTTCATGGATGCGTGCCTAAGCTTTTCGTCATCATCGTTGATGTCATAAATCTCGAAGTATTCTTCTGCTTTATTCATCCATGCAACATTGTATTTTTCGTTCCCATCGAATTTAGGCATCTCGACTTTTTCCCTTCGCTGATATGTCACTAATGGTTGAGCGAAAAAAGGGTGTTGATTGGTAAATGTATCCCAGAGTTGCTTATTTGAAAAAGTCGTGTTACTATTTCCTTGGTGGGGCGTCGCTGATTTTTTTGGAGATTCAACTTTTTCTTGAGAATCTGTTGATTTTTTTGAGTTTGATTAATTGTGCTCTTGATTTCTTTCATCTTCTTGGAGTAGTTGTTCGGGTGTAATATTCCGCTTTCCACACAAGTTGTTCAACAATGCTAAGGTTTGGTTATGATTCATTTCAAATTGGATCTGGTTCTGCCCTAGCTGTAGTTCTATTTGATTTGTCATATCCTGAAGCCTCTTTATATTTCAGAATGCCCAATAAACTTACTCTCGAATCGATTAATTGTTTATTGAAATCATCAGAGTGGCTAGTAATCCTATTCTCCAATTCAATCAATGTTTCACTGAAATAGACCATTGACATTGACGACATTGAACGAGTTTGTGGGGGTGTATATTTGTTTGCCAGCTTAATTTTTTTTTTGTTAAATAATTAAAGTTAATTATATAATATATTTAATTAAGTTAATTAAATATATTATGTATAGTCATAAACTATATATTAATTAATTAAAATTTTAATTAATTGCACGATAGATATAACTATCGCATGGGCATTAAGTGGAGAGGGACCGCGGAGTTTCTGGATGGAAGAAGTGGACACTGAAATGAGGGTGGAGTTCTGGGCGGAGGTCGAAAGTGAAATGGTGAACAAAAGCTAAAACCTGGATGGCCTGACAACTGCAGCAAGAAAAAAAAAGAAAACAAGAACTCGTGAATGGACGGCTTCTGGAAAAAGGGAATCGTAAGTGGAATGACAACGTTGGTGAGAGATGAGGCGGAACAGAGGACGAGGGCGAGTGTGATAGAGGAGGCTGGTGGCATGGTAACAGATGCAGGGATGGATGAGGTGGAGCACGACGGACACCAAGGTGGTGGAGCACGACAGTGAAGACGAGTGCGGGGTTGCAGTGGACGATTACAGCGGATCGACGGACAGATATGCAGCGGGCCGTCAAGACGATGGAAATCCACAAGAAATGCTAGAAGGCGAGCAGAGGGGAACGACCCGCTCTGATACCAAAGGAAGTATACAAACTTGAGTAATAAACATAATTACGTAAATATTTTATTAATAATTGAATGATGATTACATTTTTGTGAGAGGTCCGACTATATACCGCCTTAGGTGCCTCTTGGTGAATGGGCATGATCTTTAATCATGCCCTTTTGCCTAATAAACTACAACTAACTAATTTTTACATAACACAATCCCTCGAGATTTGCAACATAAGGACACTAAGGTTGTTCTTTAGGCTGTCATGAGAAGATGGTTGCCACTTTCTAGCATAATTTTGTTAATATTAATAGTGTCTTTGCTAGACCCCATTTCTGCTCAATCGAGTTGTATTTCACACCTCCTTCCTTGGAAAAAGGTATTAACAAACGCTGTTGATGATATGCTTCTAGAACTAGATCATGTCAAAAGCGATGTGGAGACATGTGATTCTAGTGTAAGTGCACTCTCTATTGCCTTGGAGTTCAAAATGCTGGCTATTCCAGTAAATATGCTTCTCAACAAAGGTTTTTGTTGGGAACTTCTAAACAATTTGGTGGAAGAATTGGGAGTGGGTGAGATAGATACAGGGCATCAAGTATGCTTTCTTGCATTTGCTAGAGATTTGAATATACTCAATTTGGGCCAAAGTAGCGTAAAAATTTGTTCAAAAATATTTAACCATCTGATTAGATTTGCCACAAAGATTAATCTCGACAATGTCAAGAAGGATCTCTCATGCTTGCACTTGATTGTATCTTTGTGTAGATGGGATACATATGGTTGAACAATGATGTTGAGCAGAGGATGGTTCTTCAAATGATGATAACATGATTTACATGAATCCAAATAACAAGAGAAAGATAAAGATTTAAAGCATAAGCCCAAGGGGATCTCCAAAAGTTTACAATGATAGAAATAAAGGAGATAATTCAGATAGCGGGAGAACATGTCAAGAAGTATTGTAAAGATGCAATCAAAGGGAGAGATAGTGTCAGGGAGAGCACCCCATTTGCCTTTGATGTCAAAGGGGGAGAGAATACCGAAAGGTAGAAATGATAGGAGTATTTCCATCAATGACAAAGGGGAAGAGCATTGAGATGTTGTCATTAGCAAGGGCCAACCATAGTCAAATGAAATGTTTGAGAGGTTGTCAGATTGCTTATCTATAGAGATTCTAAATGATAATGAGATGTAAGAGGCACTAGCTTTAGACTGAAGGTTCTGGATGTAATCGGTTCTTGATTGATTTCATATTCCATTATTTAACACTATACCTTTAGGATCCACCTTATAACTTAGTATCATCTCACTTGTTGGACAACATTGCATGCGATATTCTTCAATACTTCCAATGGCTTTCCAAAGAGATGCTTGAATTGAATCACTCAATAGAACATAATTGACCCAATTGTATATGGATTTTCTCAGTACAAAGAATTTGACTTGTGATTTCTCTATCTTACACGACATTAAGGTGAAGGCAAGAACATACAAACATTTTATTATACAAACATTGCTCTGATTGCTTGAACTCTCTCAAACCCTGCATCGAGGATTTCCCAACTTAGTTCATTACCTGAAATGGCACCACTAAAGATTTAATATCTCATCCAATTCGAAACCTCTACCAATAAACACTACTTTGTGGTTAGAGTTGAATCAAAGACATAAACATACAAATATGGACACATTTTTGGTTTGAAAAGACAAATTTAGAACCTCTTATAAGGTCGACCCTTAAGACAAACTTAAAGTTAGAACAAATATTGAAAATACATGTGCAGGTCGGCTCCAACTAAATGCGTGGGTTGGCTCCACAATAAATGATATTGGAAACACATAAAGAAAGAAAGAAAATTATTTTAATGTCTACGAGGCTAAAGATAGCCTATGAGACAGATTGCTTCTTCATCTGGATGATGTATTCAACGCATTTCATGTGAAGCTTCACAATAAATGCTCCCAGTTTCTCGACAAACCCCTCGCTAAATAGATTATCCTAAGAGCTAGCTTCCATCTCTTTTGTCTTTGAAGGCCTCACATTCTAAAATGAAATGCTTTTATGTTTCCAATTTTCCGGAAGAACCAAAAATACATACTCTTTCCTCCCACACTTCCTTTGGCCTTTTCCAGCGCCTTGTTTTACAACGAAGTTGATGAGAATCAATCCTTAATTGAGTAATAAGAATTTTGGTTCTCCAAGAAATATTGGCCTCTATGTACGCTTTTTGTTTATAATTATGAGTGGGATTAAACACTTCAATATAGTACTTTTTCTTTCTCCCTAACCCCTTATCCCAAATATGCTTGTGGAACTTATCCATAACAAAAACTTTTATCTCTTTACTGTCTATGGGGCACATGTTCAAGCAAATACCCCATTTACTAAACCATTTGTTATTTTGCTGCATCCAAGTCTTCTTTCTTTTGCACAATATGTCATTAAAGGCAACCTTATGCCATCTGCCCCCTTCCATTTGCTCAATTTTTTTACCTTATGACTCGCACCCTAGCAATTGCTTCAATAGGAGCAACCCCTGTTTCACTTTAACAAGATACCATAAGGATCTTCACTTTTAATTTTGAATTTGTTTGTAATCAAACGCTTCTGAATTTTCTCAGTTTGTTTCCATTGCATGTCAGATGTACTGTTGGCCCACAATTCGCAACCATAGAGAATCACTGGAATCACTAGAAGCCCAAAAAGAGTTTGAGTGGTTTTCCAGTCCCATAAATCCGTGTCTCACACTTATTTTGAAAAGCATAAAATACTTTCCAACCCCGCAAAGTTCTTTTCTTTCTACAACCATCCCAACTTAGATTTTTGTTGAAGTCAATTCCGAGATATTTGTAATCCACAACTTCTTCTATAATGTTGTCTTCAAAGTAGAACTTATGTTGGTTATGTTTTCTTTTTTTAGAGAAAACCACTACCTTTGTTTTGGTAATATTGACTTGCATCTCCACCCTTCTACAAAAATGCTCAAAAGATAGTAAGTGCTCTTGCAAACCAAGAGAAAATTTAGCAATCATAATAAGGTCCTTTGCATACAAAAGAAGCCTTATAACAAACTTACCCAAATGGATAGCATCACCCCCTTGCGAATTTAACTATTCCTCAAGCTTGTCGATATATAAACCAAATAGGCTAGGAGACAATGGGAAACCTTGCTTGAACCCGATATCGCTTCTAAAACTTTCAGAAATGTCTGTTGAAGTTTTAATTTTGACTTTCACCTCTTCATACAGCGTATGCACATTGCTCTCAAATGTTTAGGAACCCCAAGTTCCTCCATTCTATGCCACAACTTACCCTAGGAATAGTGTCAAACACTTTTTTGAAATCAAGAAAGCAATAGAAGGCTTCTTCCTTTTTCTCCCAAACTTTTTCAATGATGTGCCTTAAAGTTATACAATGATCAACCGTGGAATGTTTAGGTCTAAAACCTGCTTGCCTTTTAACACACTTATCTCTCTCTTCTTCCCACTTGCTGATTTAATTTTCTAGCATGCTTCCAAATAACTTTGGAAACACAGGGTTTATCGTTATGGTCCTATAATTGGACAAATTATTGATGTCACCACTTTTGAAAAGAGGTATTGCCAGACTAGTCCAATATGTGGGGAATTGTTGTTGTATGATGTTGTTGAAATTTTTTGTAATGTGAGGTGCAAGAATCTTTAAGCCCCACTTTAGATACTTCGCTTGGAATTCAACTAAGTCTTTTGCTTTTTTAACACCCAACTTCTTGGTACCCATCTCTACCTCTTACACCATGAAGAGTTCAGTATCAATGTTGACCAAGGGAGAAGGGTCAACATTGGTATCCTGCTCATAGAGTTTTTTTCATAGTCAAACCATTTAAAAGATGTAATACTATTTTTAGTTTGCATCTTTCTTTGTTGAAGGTCCTTCCAAAATAATTTCAGGTTATTTTTCCCATAGAAGATTAGTTCTTCCCTCCTTGAAACTATGAGATCGACTTTTTTCTTTCTTAATATCTGCTTGTAAGCTTTGAGCTTTATGTTGTCCTTGTTTGACTCTTTCCACATTCTCCTTGTCTTTTTGCATTCCTCGTCAAACCAAACATTAACTAGAAAGCAATTTGTTTAAGACTTCTTAATTTTTTCTCTTTTGCACTCTGCAAGTGCGCTTTGAATTAAATGTGTTAATTCGTGACTATGAAGGCTGTGAATTGGGATTTTCTCCTTCTCGAAGAGCTTCTCTAGCGTCATATTGAAATATTACAATTTTTTGGAGTCAAAAGAATTCTGCCCTTTGGGAGATTTTGTTGAACACCCTGAGTTTTTGACTCTAATTGCTTTTTTCCAGTCCAAGAGAAACTTAAATAAATTGGCTTGTGATATGATTTTAAGTTTCAAAGATGATTTCCAATCAAAACTTCCTCCATTTTTTTACACAAACCATGCGAGCAAATTACATAATCTATTACACTTGCTCCATTTTAAATATTGCAAGTGAAATTACCAGACTTTGCCCATCTAGTCAAACCATTACAAATGACTAAATCGAAGGCCCCACATAGATTAAACAATTGTTCACCAAAGAGATTGCAACCCTTGTCCTACGAAATTCTTTCCCGTTGATGATTACTCTCTTCTATAAGCCAAATAGGGCCGCAATCTTCTTTACAACAAAGAATGCCAACTTGCTTATTTGCAGTCCTAGCATTGAAATCACCCACTATAAGGACTTCACCTAGCTAGATATGTTGCAATATCTGCTTTTAAGGTTGCAAGGGGATCTTTATGGTCAAGCCTGCTATTTTTCTAGATTTTTGAAACTTGCGGCGCAGAATAATTCTGATGTGATTTCCATCTTATGATATTTTAAACCAAATGAATTGTTTATTTGAGGCTTCTTTTTCTAATTGAATGAAACGGCCTTCTTTTTCCCTCACTAATACCATGATACCCTGTGTCCTTTTGCATTCCCTGCTGCCTTGTTCCACACTGCCATCTTTCAGTATCCTTCAAACAAAGGTGACTTGCACCCTTCATGCTCGTGTTTCTATGAGGCAGATTATGTCTCTATCTTTTGCAATAGGCCCTAACCCATGCCTCTTTTCCATGGGAACCTTTGCAGTTCCAACAAACTAAACTTAAGGGAACCTGGGTATGACTTGATTGCTATTTATTTTGACATGCAAGACTCACAGTTGAGTCTTTGTCCTTGCTTTCTCATACTGACCGTGCTTTTTGATTTCCTATTGAAGAATTTGTTACCTCTTCTTTATTACCATCTTGCCGCTTTGTTTTGGAAAGAGGTCTAAATCGCGCTATCACAACTTTACCTTTATAAACCCATGCTCTCTTGCCTTCATCTCTTGCTTCCCTAACCTTTGATATTTCCTCCCTCCTTTCCTCCCGTTGTCTTACAGTTAAATATTCTTCTAGAGAAAAACGAGAACCCCTCAAGAGATGTTTCTTGCTTAGAATGATATATTTATCACGCAAGCTAGACATGATGACTTTTATTGGCCTCACTCCTTCACCATTAAACTTACCCACCCTCCATGCTTGGCATATTTGTCCTTGCTATAGTAACTTGTCTTTCAAGAAGTCCCTTGCAAGGGTAAAAGTACATTCATTTTTCCCAGTCTTTCACCACTTAAATAATTATGTTTGCTGCTCTATTTTGTCTTTCCTTGCTTTCTATATCTTGCACGTTGCCAATCCGAATGTTTGTTTCTCTTTCTGTATTAGCGAAAATTGCTAATAACTTGAGCCCAAGTTTTGGAAACTTTTGTGGAGTCTATTTTCTTTTCTTCTCTTGTTTTCTCTTCATGGTTGTCTATTTAGGCAACCACTTTCTCTTTATCCTGGGATGGTTTCACATTCATCACCTCTGTACTTATCACTACATATTTCTTTATGTTTTGTACATCCGCCTTCATGTGTTGCCATTCTGTCTTTCCTATCAAGAGAGCTTCCTGTAGCAATGCCACTTGTTCTTTCAAAACTTTATTGCTTTCTGCTAAAGCATTGTTTTCAACTGTTATTATATGAATTTTATGATCTCTTTCCAGCTTTTTAGCTTCTAAAACCTCCAACTTTTACTTTGCATTTAAAAATTATTTCACAGAAAGATTAAATGACCAGGTGAGAGGTGTGGATGTGGGACTACAGAAGGCAAAATCATCAATGACTTTTCTTGTGGGTTTGTTGTTGCCACATGTTTGCAAAGGGGACTTGTTTGAATGCTTATTGCGAAGGGCCTGAGTACTTCCCCTCTGAGACCGTTTTTCTTTGTTTGCTCTCATTTTAGACAGGCTAGTCTTTGTTTTAGAATGCCTCGATATCGTTTAGCAATGACCCAAACTCACCTCCCAATTTTGGCGAATGAGACAATTTTCCCTTGTCATAGATTATTTGTTTCCATAAGTTTTGAAATTTCTTGCCCCATTGTCATGTTTAAATGTATTTCTACCTGATTCGATTCTCCAACGCAACAAATTTTAAATTTTCCCCAAAAAATTGCTCAATGCATAAGCTTGGTAATCAACGACCCACTGCACTGGTAATCAATTCACCTTCCAGCTCACTGCAATGATAATCAACCCTCATGTTATTCTGCTCACGCTCACAACTCACTGAACGAAACTCTCAGTTTTTTCTGCTCACTCACGGCTCACTGAATGGAACTGAACTGAACGGAACGATTCACGCTCAAGGCTTCAGTTCCCCGCACTGATCTAGAAGTATAGCCCCTGTAATGAAAATAATAATGGTTGGAAAGGCACACTTACAAATCTATCTGATGGTTTGTGATTTTCAAAGATGAATCAAGTTTGTTGAGCATAAGGAATTACCACTTATAAATTAAATTTTAAATTATAAAAAAGAAAATTAAAAGAAATGAAATTAACAAAACCACATAAAATTAAAATCTTTGAAAATAGTTCATACTCGCGTAAATAAAATATTTACTTACTATCCACCATAATTTAAGTAAATATTTGCAAGAAGACAAATATGAACAAGATGTAAATAAATAACTTATCAAGAGTTACTGTCTATCATTATTTATTTGATGGCCAACACTTTAAGTAAAATTGATGTAAATAAATACACTTGCTAAGAGTTACTGCACATCCATTATTTAGGTGATCTTCAACACTTAACAAATATGATTAATTTACAAAAAGACAGGCTTTAATTTAAGAGATATGTCTCTTGGGTATAAAATATATTTTCATTTTACATATACACTTATCACTCACATATCTCTCTCTCACAAACATTGTGATTGGATGTGAGAGAGATGAAGATGTTATGTTATGTTAAGTGGTGGACGTTAGATGTGAAATGTATGGGAGATGCTAGATATGTTTTAAAATTTTAATATTGTAATTTATGTTAGGTGGTAGACGTTAGATGTGAAATGTGAGATGTTAGATATTTTTTAAAAATTTTAATATTGTAATTTTGTTTTTTATTAAAGGTGAGATGTTAGATATATTTTTAAATTTTAATATCGTAATTTTGTTTTTTAAATGTGAGATGTTAGATATTTTTTTAAATTTTAATATTGTAATTTTGTTTTTTATTAAAGGTGAGATGTTAGATATATTTTTAAATTTTAATATCGTAATTTTGTTTTTTAAATGTGAGATGTTAGATATTTTTTTAAATTTTAATATTGTAATTTT
>APFE031032748.1:0-53681 GCA_000404065.3 Pinus taeda | reverse complement strand
CAATTTTTTAGATAAAAGAAAATATAATGTACATATCACATTAAAATAGACAACATATAAATAGTACTTATAAATTAACATCTATTTTACTATATAACTTAAAATAATGATTCCATAAGCATCTATAAATTTAATTAATAAGCCTATAAAAACTTAATATTTACAATATGACAAGATTTTTAATTATGAATATTTACCATGGATATTATTAACTTCTAAATAGGCTTTTTTTAGAGTATCATGCCAATACCCAGAAGATAAAGATAGAGACATGGACCAGTATCATGGCTTATCAATACAACATGCCCAAAAACTATCACTTATTCTCAAAATAAATCTTTTACAAATATTTATTTTAATTTTAATTTTATAACATTTTTAATGAAATCTAAAACAAAAAGGTTATAATTACTTTTGAGGTTATATCTAAACCCTCCTTTCGTGACTACTAAAATATTCCCATAGAGGTAAATGAGGTTAATAAATTTAAAAATGAGAATGGTTTTATATTATAGTGAATTTATAATATAATATTTTAAAGAACAAGATAGATGCATCTTAATCAAGGATCGAAGTGCATAGAGAAGGCAAAGTGACTAACACTGATAGAAGAAAGCTAATGCATGATTCATTTGTTATTGTATTCTCTTTGACATGATATAGGTTTGATTTTTTACAACCAATTATGTTTTTTTAGATACTTTCTTAAGAGAGAAAGTGAGATGGAGGAGGAATAGAGTGGGGGAGAGAGACATAGAGGTGGGAGAGACAAGGAGAGAGGGGAAGAGAGAGAGGAGGGAGAGGGGGAGAGGGAGGAAGAGAGAGAGGAGGGAGAGGGGGAAGAGGGAGTGGAGAGGAGGATGGATTGATAAGGGGAGATGAAGATGGAATTGGGAAGGGAGATAGGAAGAGAGAGAAAAGGAGAGGATAGAGATAGGAAGACATAGCTATGGAGGGGGGAGAGGGTGGAGAGAGAGAAGGAGAGAGAGGAATAGTGACAGAGTTGGAGGGTGGAGAGGAAGCGAGAGTGCGATGGGGTGAGCAGAGGAGGTGGAGAGAAAGGGGAGGAGGGAGGATTGAGAAGGGGGAGAGAGAGATGGAGTTTTGGAAGGGGGAGAAAGACATAGGGAGAGGTGGGAGAGGGCGAGGGAGTGACAAGGGGATGGTGATGGAGAGAGAGAGCAAGAGGAAGAAGAGAGAGGAGAATGAGTGAGAGAAAGGGAGACAAGGGGACTAGGGTGAGAGAGAGAGGGGGAGAAGAGAGGGAGGAAGATATTTATATATATATTATATATATTATATATATATATAATATATATATATGGAGAGAGTGTGTTATGCTTTTGGGTGTGAAAGGAGAGATAAGGTGAGATAGATATAGATGGGGGGGTAAGAGAAGGAGGGAGAGAAGCGGAGCGGTAGAGAGGAAGATAGATATATATGGAGGGAGAGTGTGTATGTTTGTGAGCTGATATAAAGAAAAAGACACAGAGGGAGATAGAGATATAGATGGAGGGGGCAAGAGAGAGAGAGAGTGTTTGTTTGGGCGCTGCGATAGAGAGACAATGATAGATAAATACAATGAGAGAGGGAGAGAGAGAGAGTGTATGTTTGCGGGCTGATATAGAGAGATAAAGAATAAGAGACAGAGGGAGATAGAGATATAGATGGAGGGGGCAAGAGGGAAGAAGAGAGAGAGAGAGAGAGAGAGAGCATGGCATGTGTTTAGAGGGCTGAGATAGAGAGAAAAATAAGGAGAGATGGAGGGAGGTATAGATATAGATGGCAAGGAGAGAGAGGGAAGAAGAGAAAGGTAGGGAAAGGGAGGGAGAGCCAGAGAGAGAGAGAGAGGGGAGAGAGGGAGGGGGAGAGAGAGGAGAGAGGGAGGGAGATAGACACAAAATGGAAGGTGGAGAGAGGGAAGAAGAAAGAGACACATAGACAAATATAGACATAAAAGTTAGATCTAGGTCATGAATATTTTGGGTTTTCGCTAAAATAGATGTATTGATTTCAGTGTAGTTGTTGATTTATAATTCTATTTGATCGCTTGAAATAGATACATTGATTTCAGTGTAGATGTCAATTTCTAATTCTATTTAATACCTTACACTAGATGCGTTGATTTCAATGTAGATGTTGATTTCTACTACTATTTGATTGCTTACACTGGATGCATTGGTTTCAATGTAGACATTGATTTCTAATACTATTTGATCACTTGCACTAGATGCATTGATTTAAGTGTAGATGTTGATTTCTAATCCTATTTAATACTTTACACTAGATGCATTTATTTCAGTGTAGATGTTGATTTATACTCCTATTTGATTGCTTGCACTGGATGCATTGGTTTTAGTGTAGATATTGATTTCTAATCCTATTTAATTGCTTGCACTAGATGCATTGATTTTAGTGTAGATGCTTGTTTCTAATCCTATTTGCTTGTGTGCACTAGATGCATTGATTTCAGTCTAGATGTTGATTTCTAATTTCATGCAACTAGATGTATGACATACATTAATTTTAAAGTAATTAGATTAATAGTGTGCATTGATTTCAGTGTAAGTAAAATCTTTGCCCCCTCCATCTATATCTCTATCTCCCATTGTCTCTCCTTCTTTATCTCTCTATCTCTCCCCCCAACATACACACTCTTTCTCCTTATGTATCTATATATCTATTGTTACATTGCCACTTTGCACTCAAAATTTTTATTTCATCATTCAAGCTTCTAACAATCTCTCTCATCTCAACAAACTTAGGTAACTAAGCAAATTTAAAATTAAATTGCCCAAATTAATATTAGAGATATTTAGCATATTTAAAATAATCAAAATAATTAGATGTTCAACGAATGTTGTATGATCACAGACGACTGAAACCAACCTAGATCCATCTTAACCCTAGATCTATCAAGCATTGAAAGAGATCAAATCCCTCGAGGTGCAAATGCTTCCTCAAATTTTGCACTCAAAAAAGAGGTTTGCACCTCGAGAGATTTGATCCCTCTCGACGCTTGATAGATCTGGGGTTAAGATGGATCTAGGATGGTATTTACTTTCTTTTCATGGTTATTAGTTGAATTTCTGAAGTGTGATTTCTTGACGAAGATAAAAGAACTAATACATATCCACAAGTAATTATCATAGTTCATAAATAAAACACTTGTATCGATTGTACTGAAAAATCAACATGGTATCAAATCTTTAGTAAAGGAAAGAGCACATAAATCACTCCTTGAAAAACCCTACCCTGAGATCACCTTGAAGAAACCTTAGATCTATAATCAAGTTGCATCCATGGCCTCTATTATGAAATCATAGAACCCGTCAGAGGGAGCCACTAAATTTAGCACTTCTAGGATGGTGTTTACTTTCTTTTCATGGTTATTAGTTGAATTTTTGAAGTGCGATTTCTTGACGAAGATAAAAGAACTAATATATATCCACAAGTAATTATCATAGTTCAGAAATAAAGCACTTGTATCGATTGCATTGAAAAATCAACATGGTATCAGATCTTTGGTAAAGGAAGGAGCACATAGATCACTCCTTGAAAAACCATATCTTGAGATCACCTTGAAGAAACCTTAGATCTATATTCAAGTTGCATCCATGGTCTCTATTATGAAATCATAGAACACGTTAGAGGGGCCCACTAAATTTAGTGATGGAACACAAGAATTTCCATAATTATTGCAAAAGGTGGTCTTTCGGAAGTTGTGTAAGGAAAAGTGACTGAACTTACATATGAAGTTGGAAAGAAGAAGTACAAGAAATA
This sequence comes from Pinus taeda, assembly GCA_000404065.3. Classification (NCBI taxonomy): domain Eukaryota; kingdom Viridiplantae; phylum Streptophyta; class Pinopsida; order Pinales; family Pinaceae; genus Pinus; species Pinus taeda. The sequence goes on along the minus strand of APFE031032748.1, from coordinate 49,898 downwards.
TGACATCATCACCATGAGAATTATTGTGGACTCCATCAATGACCATCTTATTCCATACATATCAAAGCTTGACACTTCAAAGAAGATGTATGATGCCCTAAATAAATTATATACTATCAACAATATTGGCCAAGTCCTGAGCTTGAGAAATGAACTTCATGATATAAGAATGACGAAGAACGATACAATAGATTCATTCTTTGTGATGGTTTCTCAACTGAGAGATCAACTCAAGCTATTGATGAAATTGTCTTTGATAAAGAACTTGTGACTTCAACACTTAATGGACTACCATGTTCATGGGATTCATTTGCAAGAGTTATAAGTAGCCAAAAGGAAGCTCCAAGTTTGGAAGGACTATGGGAAACTTGGGCCCAAGAAGAATCCAGACTTGTATATAAAGAAATAAATCCAAAAGAAGGAGAATATTCTCAACCCTATACAACTCATTCCATGAAAATTGGAGGAAGAAAGAAGTCCGGTTTTCAGAAGACGAAAAAGGGTTTCGACAACAGAACCAATCCTTAAAGGAAGAAGCATGTGTCTCAAATTCAATGCTTTCATTGCAACATATTTTCATCTTCAAACCCCAATGTCCTGAAAGGTTCAATGATAGGAAGAAGAGAGGAAATCATCATGCTACCATGGCAAAATTTGATGAGCAATCCAAGAGATCCAAAGTTGAAGGAGATAGATATCACTTCTACTATTTAACACTTACATGAATTCTTATAGATGAAAACAATATATGGCTGATTGATAGTGGAGCTTCAAGACATATGAAAGGGGACCATGATCATCTTACAAGTTTGATGGAAAGAAGATTGACACAAAACGTAGAGCTTGGAGACAAAAAAAACTATGCAGTCAAAGGAATTGGGACAACACCCATTGAGCTGAAAACACGTGAAAATGTTCACTTGAGCAACATACTCTATGTTCCAGGTTTTAAAAATAAATTGGTTTCAATTTCATGTTAGAAGATAGAGGAGATAAAGTGGCCTTCATTGATGGGAAAGTCATTGTGTGGGACAAGGGCTCTAGTATAAGCTTTGCTACGGTTATTGTGATTCACAAAGGAAGGTTGTATAGACACCTGGGTCAACCTTCCGAAGCTTTAGCACATAATGATATTAACCCTAGTGAGCTATGGAATATGAGATATGCACATCTTCATTATAGATCCTTTCCAGTTTTGAAGCAGATTGTTTCAAGTGTACCATATTTGCAGATAGATCATAAAGATGTGTAAGGGATGTGCTTGGAATGAATGTAAATAAACCCTTTCCAAGCAGTGAACATAGGTCCATTGAAATTTTGGATCTATTCCACTCCAATGTGTGTGGTACCATGCCAATGAAATCCCTTGGAGGTGCTCTATACTATATATCCTTTCTTGATGATTTCTCCCGCAAGATGTGGATCTATCTGAAGAAGTCATAAGACAAAATTTTCATAATGTTCCAAGAATTCAAAAATAAAGTGGAGAACTAGACAAGGAAGAGAATCAAGATCATGGGAACATATAATGGAGGAGAATACACCTCCAAGGAACTCATTTCCTTTTGTAAGGAAGTTGGGATTACGAGGGAGTTGATATTTCCCTATAATCCTCAACATAATGGAGTAACCGAAAGAAAGCACACATCTATTGAAGAGTCCATGAAGGCAATGATACATGATTAAGATGTACCAATGTTTTTGTGGGAGAGGTTGCCAAGACAACTGTCTACATCCTGAATAGAAGTCCTCATAGGCTTCATGAAGATAAGACTCTCAAAGAAGTATTCACAAATTAAAAACCACAGGTTGATCGTATGAGAATCTTTGGTTTTCCAATTTTCATACATGTACCTAAGGATAAGAGAAACAATTTAGAGCATTATGGTAAGAAGGGAATATTTTTTGGGTATAATGAATCATAAAAAGCCTATAGGATCTATGTTCCAGGGAAACAATAGGCGAAATTAAGAAGATATGTGACTTTTGATGAACATGTAACTTATTGGAAATCCAGAGAAGAGCACTCGAACACTGAAGATGAAGAGAAGAAGCATGTGGATCCTAAATAAGAGGTTATAGATCCTCCCTCATCATCGTTTCATCCTGAATATCATGAAGATATGCTAAAAGGACCTTGTGAACCATTGGATCCTATGGTTGTTCTCGAAAATAGAAAAATACCATCTTGGCTAAAATCTAATTTGCAAGATCTAGAAGGACATGCGATTCCACATGGCACCTTTAGGAAATATAAGAGACCTAAGAGGCATTTTGGTTATGCAGCTTTAATGACTAAGCTGATTGAATCTGAACCTTCCAACTTCGAGGAAGTAACTACTTCACATGTGTGGAAGGGTGCAATGATGGAGGAATACCAATATATTATGAAGAACGATGTTTGGGAAATTGTTCCAAGACCTAAAGGAAAGTTTGTGGTAACCTCAAAGTGGATTTACAAGATCAAGCACAACAAGTGGGAGCATTGACAAATACAATGCAATATTCATGGCTAGAGGATTCTCACAGAAAGAGGGAGAAGCCTATGATAACTTGTTTGCACTAGTTTCTAGGTACACCACGATTAGATCTCTTATCTCTGTTGCTTCATTTATGGGATGGAAGCTACATCAGATGGATGTGAAGACCACTTTCCTTAATGGTGTGATTGAGGGAGAGGTGTACCTAGACCAACCTAAAGTTTTTGAGATTCATGATAGAGAATTTCACTTGTGTAGATTAAAGAAGGCCTTGTATGGACTCAAACAAGCTTTGAGAGCTTGGTATTCTATAATTGATGGATATCTGACAAGACTTGGTTTCTCTAAAAGTGTTGCTAATCCAAATATTTATATCAAGGTTGTAAAAGGCGAGCTGGTGATACTACTACTATATGTTGATTATTTGTTCCTGATTGATGTAGAGAATCTTATTTCTCAGTGTAAAGGGAGTTGGTGTCTGAATTTGACATGAAGGATCTTGGCTTGATGCATTACTATTTGGGGTAGGAAGTTTAGCAGAACCTTGGTGAAATCCTTCTGGGACAAGGAAAATATGTCATCAAAATCCTTCAGAAGTTTGGCATGATGAAGTGCAAGTCTATGAAAACTCCTATGGTGATGAACCTTAGAAAGCCGAGAGATTATGAGTCTGATCTGGTGGATTTGTCCATGTGCCAAAAGTTGATTGGATCATTGATGTATTTGGTAAATACCAAGCAAGATATTTTCTTTCCAGTAAACACCTTGAGCCAGTTCGAGATGGAATTGAGACATCAGCATTGGATTACAGTAGAGAATATTTTGAGATATTTGCAAGCTTCGAATGGTGAGATATAATTGCAAGGATATACAAACTTTGATTGGGCAGGGAGTGTGGATGATAAGAAGAGTACATCTGGTGTATGATTTAGTTTGGGTTATGCTACGATACCCTGGATGAGAAAGAAGCAAACCTATGTTGCACTCAATATTGTAGAAGAAAAGTATATTGTAGCTTGTTTAGCATGTTGTGAGGGAGTATGGCTTTAGAAGCTACTCTCTGGATTGTTAGAACAGATGTTGGAACTAACTATGATGTTCTGTGATAATCAAAGTTGTGTGAAGCTGACATGCAATCCAGTGTTTCAAGATAAGAAAAAGCATATTGAGATCAAATACCACTACATTCGTGATATGGTATAGAAGGGAGTATTGAGGCTCTAGTATATCTCCATTGATAAGCATATGAATGACATTATCACAAAGATTTTGCCTCGAGTGAAGTTTGTATACGGCAAAGACAAGCTTGGACTAGTGGATAAATCCTCTATCAGTGAGAGAGCATTGATGTGACATTAATAGGGGCATGGCTCATACTATTGGTATCAACAGGAGCTTGGTCCAGACTATTGATGGGTCGACAATAGGGGTATGGCTTAGACTATTGGTGACAACAGGAACACGAATCAAACTGTTGGTGAGATAAAATGAGGGGCGAACATTCATAAAAGGAATGGTATTTGAGGCTTGAAAACTCATGGAGTGGGTGCCTCTTCAACATCATAACCTAGAGAGAGGTCTTTGGATTTGGGACACATGTTTCCCTAGGATTTGACCATGGGGGGATGGCAACTCTGAACTAGTCAGAGTACCATGAGGTGAGGTGTCCACCAGATCATGGTGACTAGTTGAGTAAGTACCATCTGTTAGGAGAACTAACCTAGGTTGTGGTACATATTGATGATGATGACGATGTAGGTCAAGGGTATTGACCTAGATAAAGATGTTGTCGATGAGATTTACCTTTCTTTTAGAAAGTTCATGTATATAGAAAACATTTGGATAGTCATTTTGAATACCTCTCTAGCTAAGAGGAAGCATTGAAAAATGTAGCTATGACCGGTCTTCATAATCCTTGATGTATGTATAATACTATGAAAAAACAAGAAAGAAAATTTAATTTTAAATTAGAAGAAAACAAATTAAAATAAATGAAATCAAAGAAACCACTTAAAATTAAGATCATTGAAAATAACTCATACTCGTGTAAATAACATATTTTCTATGAGTTACTACCCACCATAATTTAAACAAGTATTTGCATAAAAGACAAAATACTAATAATATGTAAATAAATATATTTACCAGGAGTTACTGCCCACCATTATTTACGTGATCTTCAACATGTTAACAAATATGAGTAAAAATTTAAATATGCATACTTACTCGAATTTAATTTACCAAGAGACATGATTAAATTTAAGAGACATGTCTCTTGGGTATAAAATACACTTGAACTTTTTTATTTTAGATACACACTTATACTCATACATCTCTCTCTCACCCACATTGTGATATCTACTTTCTTTTCATGATTATTAGTTGAATTTATGAAGAGATATGATTAAATTTAAGAGATATGTCTATTGGGTATAAAATACACTTGAACTCTTTCATTTTAGATACACACTTATCACTCACATATCTGTCTCTCACCCACATTGTGATATCTATTTTCTTTTCATGATTATTAGTTGAATTTATGAAGTATGATTGTTTGATGAAGATAAAATAACTATAATATCTATTTACAAATAATTACCATAGTTCAGAAATAAAGTACTTGTATCAATTGTAAGAAAAATCAACACAACTTAATTCCAATATCACTATATGCTATGAAGAAAACAGATGATCTTAAATAATTCTATATGTTAGTGCTATGTCGACTCTCTTCATGGGATTCTTTTTTTGAGCTTTACATTCAAGTTAAGAAATATGATGGGTGTTCCATCATTTAAATAGTTGATCATATTAAATTTAACCAAGATTATTATTATTATTATTATTATTATTTTTTTTTCTCTAGTTGCGCGCTGCCCCCCCTGTGCTCTGCAAGCTAGGGTTCTGGGAGCCATTCAGCGCCGCCCTGGCTGCTGCGCCCCTGCGCACAACCTCGCCCTCCCCTCTCGCAGCTAGATGGAGATTCCTGAGGGCTCTGCCCCCCTACTGATCCGCCTCCCGAAGTCTCTGCCTTCATATATTTGATTGCATCCGGGACAAAACGCCCTCCTTCTGCATTCCAGCAGAAATTTATCAAAATAATGGATACAGTTCCTTCAGTTTCCCTGCCAGAGGAGGATACCTGCAAAGCGGCATTGAACCTGGCAGAAAGAGGTCTCATAGGCCAGTTTACAGGCTTATGGCCTTCCCCCAAATCCGTGGAGGAATGGACTCAAAGAAACTGGAAACCTCTGATAAAAGACGGAGTTAAGAGCTACTTCGTGGGCAAAGGGTACTTTGTTTTTGTGTTTGAAAACATAGAAGACAAAAGCTTAATATTCAGAAATGGCCCCTACTTCATGGGGCCGCAGGGCCTGTATTTAAACAAATGGACTCCAGATTTCGACCCCTCCCAAGACGTCCCATCTTCCGTGCCGGTGTGGGTGAGACTCCCTCATCTGCCTCTTCACTGCTGGAATAAAAAATCGTTCCAGATCATCGGGAACGCGCTAGGAAAATACATAGATCAGGCTGTAAGAAAAGACCAATACTCATGCGCCCGAATCTGTGTTGAAGTGGACCTCGAGGAAGGATTGCCTAAAGCGATCAAGCTCACGGTGCCAGGTTGGACGCACGTCCAAGAGCTCGACTATGAACAGCTCCCCTTTAAATGCAGACACTGCCACGGTCACAGACACTTCGCAAAGCACTGTAAGAAGAGAGCAGAGGAGCAATCTGAAAAACATATCGGGGACCAATGGACCCTATTCCAGAGAACAGCCCATGCAAAAAAAGATGCAGGAAAAAGCGCACCAACAGGAGCTAGGAACATTCCCATTCCAACTCAGGGAACAGTAGAAATCTCAAAAGGAATGGAGGGTGTACAGACTGATCCACCGAACAAAGCTCAGGAAAACGAGGATCATGTAGAAGCCCCTCCTTCAAGCAAAGAGGGAGGGGTTGCCATCCAGATTGAAGCTTCCCAAGGCAGCCCCCCTAACCCCACCTATGCAGAAGTCACAAAGAAAAAGGCAGTCGAAAGCTCAGAGTCCTCAGAGGAAGAATTCTTTGAGCGCCCATTAAAAAGAGCCGAAAGGAAATCCCGCAAGGAAAAAAGAGAAGAAGAAGCAGAAAGGCTCAAAACACAAGGAAGCCAGTCCACAATAGAAATGACGATCGGAAGAAATAGTAGGCCCAGGTCATCCAAGGGTGGCTCCACCCCGCTCACAGGTAAATAATGAATCTAGTCTCTTGGAATTGCAGAGGTCTGGGGAACCTCGCAAAAATAGAAGCAGTAAAGGACCTATTAAAGTCGGAACCTGCAGACATCCTCTTGCTCCAAGAGACAAAGATAGCAGGACAAGCTCTGCTAGAAATCAACAAGTCAAAATTGAAGAAAAGCTCATGCATAGCGGTCAGCGCTCGGGGCTCTTTGAGAGGACAGGAAACTCTCTGGACCGAAGATAAATATCAGTTGATCAAAACTCACGAGACCCTACATTGGATATTCACAGAAATAATCCACCTCGCAAGTAAGTTGGCTATCTCTCTTGTCAATCTTTATGTTCCTGTCAATTATTCTGAAAAAAGAGACTACTGGAACTCTCTAACAGCATTTCTAGAGCAGGAAACCCCCAACAATATCATTCTTGTTGGACATCTCAACATCGTTTTGAAAGCCAAAGAGAAAAGAGGAGGCACCAATTCCAAGGATCCCATGGTTGCTGTAGTGGAAGAGCTCGCTCAACAATGGGATTTGCAAGATTTCAACCCAATTCAAGGACTTTTCACCTGGTCAAACAATCGAACTGGGACAGAACACAATTCTGCCCGTTTGGATCGCTTTCTAGTGCAAACCTCTCTCTTCATGAATAAGAAGATCATAACAACAAAAATTTTGCCCAAGCTGTCCTCTGACCACAAGCCAATACAGCTCTGTCTAGAAGATGAAGAGGACTTGGGTCCCATTCCTTTTCGCTTTTCTCCTCAATGGATCGAAAGGGAGGGCTTCTTTGAGACGGTGAAAGTAGCTTGGGCCTCCTTGATTTCAGGTTCTCCAAGCTTCGTTTGGGAGAAAAAGCTGAAACTCACCAAAAAAGCTCTGAAGGAATGGATCAAGAAACCAACCCCCAACCCCACCTCCCAAAGAGTTGATGCAGTCCTGGCACTGCACACCCTTCAAAACAACATGGAAAGCAAAAACATTAATGAAGATCTACTGGACATGGAAACAAAATCTCAGAGAGCAGCCTTCCAATCCTTCAGAAAAGAGGAAGAGTACTGGATATTAAAGTCTAGAAGCTTGTGGCTAAAAGCTGGGGATCGCAATACCTCTTTCTTCCATCGGCAGTATCGAGCCAGATTGTCAAGGAACTATATAGCATAAATAAAGACATCAGAGGGCCAAACCTGCAAGGGATTCCAACAAGTCAAAGAAGCAGCTGAAATACACTTCCAAAATCTTTTCAGCTTGGATGCCCAAGGTGAAGAAGTGGATGAAGCAGAATGTCTCACTCACATCCCTTCCCTCATCTCTCCAGAGGACAACTCTGACCTTTGCAAACCGGTTTCGGAGGAAGAGATAATCAAAGTTATTTGGTCCATGGAATCCGACAAGGCCCCCGGACCTGATGGATTCACCATTCATTTATACAAAGCATGCTGGGACATCATTAAATATGATCTACAAAAGATGATCCGGGGATTCTTGAAAAAAGCTAAAGTAGGTGGTAGCACCAACTCAACCTATTTAGCTTTGATTCCCAAAGACTCCAATCCGGAAACTTTCGCTAGATTCAGGCCAATATCGTTATGTAATGCCTCCTATAAGATCTTGGCAAAACTGTTGGCTAACAGATTAAAGCCCTTGCTCCCTCGGATTATCTCTAGTTCCCAAGGAGGTTTCGTGGAAGGCAGGCACATTCTGGACAACGTCATTCAAGTGCAGGAGACCATACATTCAAGCAAGCAGAGAAAAGAGAAAGGTATGCTCATAAAGTTAGACATGGCGAATGCGTTTGACATAGTCAACAGAACATTTCTCAGCAAAGTTTTGCTCTCCTTTGGCTTTTCTCCTCAGTTTGTTAATCTCATAAAAGCCTGCACGGATAACCCATGGATAGCCCCCCTCATTAATGGCAGGCCAATCAACTTCTTCCAAGCTAAGAGAGGCATCAGGCAGGGATGCCCGCTCTCCCCCTTTCTATACATCTTAATGGCTAAATCTTTAAGTCGAAAACTAGAAGCTGGAAGAATGTCAGGATCCCTTTCGGGCTTCAAACCCACCAACAGAGTAAACCCTCTGAATCATGCACTCTTTGCAGATGACTCAATTCTTTTGGGAGGTGCCTCAACTAGAATAGCTAAGGCCTTCGACACGGTCATCAGAAACTACTGCAAAGTCTCAGGAGCTTTAGTAAATGAAAGAAAAAGCGAAGTCTTCAGCTAGAACACTGATCAATAGGAGCTCAACAACATAGCTAATATTCTTGGATTCAAAGGGCACTCCCAATGGGACAGGATCAAATATCTTGGGCTTCCCATAATCTCATGAGTAAACAAGAGGTTGCTTTGGAGCGACATAATAAGCAAATTCAAAACCAAAATATCGAAATGGGGAGGATTCTGGTTAACTAAAGGAGGCAAGGTCATCTTAATAAAATCTCAGCTGTCCGCCTTAATAATTTACCAAGCAACATTCTTGCTCGCCCCCAGAAATGTTATGGATCAAATCTCCTCTCTCCTTAGAGACTTCCTCTGGCAAGGAGGCAGGGGCAATGATAAGAAACAACACCTGGTAAACTGGGATACTGTCAAAAAACCCATCGATGAAGGAGGATTGCAAATACGTGACCCCTCCCTGGTCAACCTTGCCCTCGGCAGCAAAATCTTGTGGAAGATGATTGAAGAACCAAAGCATCCTGTTAGTGCCATTTTGAGATCAAAATACACTAACAAAGCTGATTTCAGAAACCTCCAGATGGGATATACTGCCAACAACTCGCTGCTGTGGAAACTCTGTTACAAGAGCAGCAATTTCTTCAACCGAAACGCATACAGGATACCAGGGAATGGTAAGCACACTCGCCTCTGGCATGATCTCATAATGGGGTGAAATCCACTAATTGACAACGAGGAGATCTCTGATTTAAGAGACTGGCTCGTATCAGCTGGCAAGCTAAGCGTTTTTTACATTTCGGCTTGGGATCAAATAGATGAATGGGCCGATTGGGCAATCCACGATCCCCCTGCCCACCTGCAAACACAATTAAACAGTCTGCTCAATCTGATGGAAGGCGCAGCACCGATTCACCACTCCATGCAAGATCAATGGGGCTGGGGTCATTCTGGGGAATATACAACAGCAGAAGGTTACAAAGTGTTCAAGACAACAGGAAACAACAAGCATAGTGCTGCGTTTTGGAAAAACGTATGGGAGCCTCTAGCTCTCCCAAAAGTCAACTTTTTCTTCTGGACGTTGATTCATAACAAGATCCTTACCGGTGACAATCTGGCAAAAAGAAAGTTTGCTGGCCCTCATAGGTGCGCTCTTTGCAAGTGCAATGCCGAGATAGCTCAACATCTATTCATTGATTGTCTGTTCGCCAAGGAAGTCTGGGACCTCATGCTCCAAGAATTCTACATGAACTCTCCCTCTCAGATCTCTATCTCAGATCTTTTTTCAGATTGGAGTCTCCTTTACCCATATCGAATTCCTCATAATCTTTCTGGCGCAAAGTCTGGAATGCCCTGCCCAAGTTCATTTGCTGGCAGATTTGGTTGGCTCGCAACCAGAGGATTTTTAATGACCTGAATCACACTCCCTTGCAAGTAGCAGCAAAAGCCAAAACTTTCCTCCTAGAAGCGGCCCAGCTGCAGTATCACAAAGAGGACACAATGCTTCAGCCGATTGAGAAGAGGTGGCTCAGATCTCTTGAACCTCAAAGCAGAAATAACCTGCTCTCTCCTCAAACAGAGCATCCAATCTGGAAAAAGAGAGACTTTGATGAAACATTTCAGCACTAGTGGAGAGCTCAAAAAACTCACACAATCTTCTTCGATGGGGCGTCCAAAGGAAACCCCGGTCCCTCTAGTGCCGGAGGGATCATCTATTCCCCAGATGGTGTTTCCCGTGACTCTTTCTACTGGGGCCTTGGCCTGAAGACCAATAATCAAGCAGAGCTTCTAAGTCTCCTCAAAGCATGTCAAATTGCTAGAGAGAAAGGGATCAAAGATATACAGGTATTTGGAGACTCGCAGATTCTCATAAATAAGCTGAACACGGAAGAGCAATTCAGAAACGCAGGCCTCAACAGAACATTGGAAAGACTGAAAAGAGTCCTCTTTGCCTTTGCTTCCTACAAATTTTATCATATCCTCAGAAGCTCAAATAGTGAAGCAGATTCGATGGCCAACAAAGGGAGCGCAATGGATAAAGGGCTGATCTTCATAAACAGGGACAGATTTGTAGAAATCCCATGCTAATGTCAATATTGAAAAGCAGTTTCTGCTGAACAAGTATGATGTAATTAGGGCTGCTCAGGCAAAGCCGCACTCTCTCTTTTCCACATAAATAAAAAAACATACCCGTTAAAGTTAAAAAAAAAAATAGTTGATGTCAGTTCTAAAGATGTTCAAACAACTAGAGAAAAGGTATGAAATCCTAGAATTGGAAGTTTTTACTGCTTAGAATGCTAGAGATTTGGAACAAGATATCATTGTTGGAGGAATAGATGTTTGAATTCATGTGAACCAAAACAATGAAGAAAGGAAGAGGCCTATGTGTAAGTAAAGCTGTGTGAAGGAGGGAATATCTATGTTGATCTTGGGCAAGCAATGGATTGATTGAATCATGGGTGCAAATGAAAGCTAGCGATCAAGGTAAGGCAAGTGTGGAACATTGGTTGTAAATCAGGTTTGAAGTAGAAAACCTAAGGATTGCATGGTGGATGAAGATTCACTAAAGAATTAAGAAATTGCTAATGGTAGATCTAAGAAACAACTTGAGGCTGAGTTTGTGCCCAACTAAGAGATTACTGTCTCCTGTGGGTTGGTGCCCACAGATTTTGTTGAGTTGGTTCTTAGGTTTGTGCCTATGAAAGTTCCAGTTTGAGCTGATAAATTTGATTGTACTCTTTACATATTAAGAAAATATTTTTCCTAATTATCAATATTATGTGTTTTGTGTTCAATCTCTGATAGTTAATGTTGTGATTTGTTGATTGTTAAAAATTGGTTAATTGACGAAATATTGTTTCATGCACCCCCCTTGTCCCCCCTCTCAGTACTTCCAACAATTGGTATCATAGCAAGTTTCTTTAGTCACAAATTGACTGATGGAAGGAAGATCTTGGAGGAGAAGATGGAAAAATCAAGAAAGAAGTCCTCTAAGCGTTCAAAGGAAGTCCCCTTCAATGATATGTTGTCAAAAATCTTGCAAAGATGTTGAAGAAAGTTTGGTTCTCCCAACACCTTTGTTTGATGGAACAAACTATGGTTTGTGAAGAGTCAAAATGAATCACTATTTGATGAGTCTTGGTTGTGAGGCATGGGAATCAGTTGCTACTAGAAGCACACCTACAAAGGAGTCAAAATAATACAATACAAAATCTATGAAAGCAATCTTGAGTAGTCTATCATATTATGTAAAAGTCAAGGTGGGTTGATGTTCTTTAGGCATTTTTTTTTGGGAGAAGCTACAAAATATTTATGCAAAGGAATCTATCCCTGTCATTGTTGAGCTAGAACTAGAGTATGTGGAACAAGAACTCAAAAATGATCAATACTAAAAGAAGATAGATGAAGGAAAGATTGAAAACACTAAAGGCTACTAAGAAGACTCTAAAGTAGAGGCTGGAGTAGACGTTGAAGCATAACTTGTGGTTTCTCTAAAAGAAATAAATAGATTGAGAAAATAAAATAAATAACTTTAAGAGAAGAATTATGACCTTGATGGTATAAAGGAAGTTGTTTGCCTAAGACTCCAAGTAGAGGAAGTAGAAAAGAGAGAAGACATTCTAACAAGCCATCTTAAGGAAATCTCTAAGGAATATAACAAGATTGAAGTAGAATTTGGTTAACAACAAAGGAGACATGAAGAAGAATACATATCCCTAAAAACTCAAGTAGAAGAAGAAAAGAGAATGGACAAAGTAATGAAGGTCTAGTTGATGAAGAGAATAACTTTAAGAGAAGAATTATGACCTTGATGGTATAAAGGTAGTTGTCCTCCTAAGACTCCAAGAAGAGGAAGTAGAAAAGGGAGAAGAAATTCTAACAAGCCATCTTAAGGAAATATCTAAGGAATATAACAAGATTGAAGTAGAATTTGGTTAACAACAAAGGAGACATGAAGAAGAATACATATCCCTAAAAACTCAAGTAGAAGAAGAAAAGAGAATGGACAAAGTAATGAAGGTCTAGTTGATGAAGAGAATAACTTTAAGAGAAGAATTATGACCTTGATGGTATAAAGGTAGTTGTCCTCCTAAGACTCCAAGAAGAGGAAGTAGAAAAGGGAGAAGAAATTCTAACAAGCCATCTTAAGGAAATATCTAAGGAATATAACAAGATTGAAGTAGAATTTGGTTAACAACAAAGGAGACATGAAGAAGAATACATATCCCTAAAAACTCAAGTAGAAGAAGAAAAGAGAATGGACGAAGTAATGAAGGTCCAGTTGATGAAGAAAAAACAAGATTGTGAGGATATTATAGAAGAAGTTGTATCATGGAGAAATGAAGTTGACAAACTCTGCAAGAATCATAAGAGTTCTCAATTATTGGATGAAATTATTAGTCATTAGAGATCACCATTTGAAAAAAGGGGACTTGGTTATACAAGTGAATCTCAATGCAAAAAAGATAGAAGCCCCAAATTCCCAAAGGTTAAAGTTGAAGAAAATCCTAAAAGCAAAGTCATTGTCCTTTAAAAGCCAAATCACAACGAAATCTAGAAGGCTGTTGCAAATGCTACCTTTTCAAGAAGTTATGCTGATGTCTTCAAGGAATCTTCTCTCTATGAAAGTAACAATGTGAATCAACCAATGATTGAACCTCCTCCAAGGCAAAGCAATTTCAAGAAACCATCAAGGGAAGCGTTCTCATCCAGGTATCAAACCATATTCTTTGGACATTGTTTTTCATTTACTAATTTTAGGCATAATGCAAGAGATTATAGGCCCTATACCAAGAGTGATTATAAAAAAATAAGCCCTTATTAGTCTTCGAGAAATAGATTTGTAAGAGGACCTATTGGCTATAAGAGAAATTATGATCCATTTTCTCCATTGTTCAAGTAGAATACAAAATGCTACAAATGTCACAATTTGGACACATAACATGTGTTTGTAGAAGTAACATGATAAGGTCTCCTAAGAATGTCAAAGAAGAGAATATTCCTACTAGGCATCAAGGAAATTCCACCAAAGTTTGGAAGAGAAAACAAGTAGAGTCAAATATAGAAAATTATGAATTAGCTCTGTCTGTTTAGGATCCAAATTTGAATTAAAGAAGTTCATCACTACTATGCAACCTTGCCATGGTGGAAGAATGCTAGAGTGATTTGATTATAGATGATATATTTGAACTTTGTTCTGAATTAGCACTAGTAAAAGTTTAGACATTAATATACTCTTATTGGCTTGGAAAGGGGAAACAAAAAGGCAAGGCATTGATTCGAGAATTTCAAACATCTCCATCCAAGCGAAAAAATCTTGGTGGAAAATCACTTAGAGGGAAGCATTTATAGGTCAACACATTGGGAATCATTTCATTGGGAAGCCTTGTGCGAAAAATTGGGAAGTTGAAATGTCCACTAAAATGTAGAAATAATTTCATCGAATGACTTCAGGCACTGAAGATTCCTCTGATACTATAGGTATTTACTTTCACGCAAATGTTGAAGCAAGTATGGAAGCTACACACGCTACAAGGGAAATTGTTACAGTAAAATGTCAAAGAGTGTAGTACCTATTTTAGGCTACAAATATGAAAATATATAAAGTTGCGACAATGTCAAGGAATTCCAATGAATTAAGAGTTGTGGAACAAGAAGCCCTGTTTTGTTGTCAAACTTCTCAACATTTTCATATTGATAGCAAGATAATCGAAAATTCTAATGCATCTCGATTATTCTTTGAGTTTACAAGATGTTTCAAATACAGTCACTGCTTTTGAATAATTTGGATGTTATTCTTACCAAGGATGATTGCTATCTTAATATGGTTAATAAGATAAGTAAAGACAACGATAATTGTGAGGAAGAAGGTTGCAAGGAGCAAGGTAAAGTCTATGTCTGTGTATTGAACCTTTGTGGCAAGTGTATTAATTCACCCTTGAAGGTAATGAAGGGTGTGGCATGCAAAATAAAGTCATCAAATACATGAATTTTACAATCCATCCTCGAGATTTGCAACACAAGGACCCCAAGGTTTTTCTTTAGGATGTCATGCACATATGGCTACCGATTCTGAGCACAATTTTTTCAATATCAATAATGTTTTCCAGATCCTGTTTTTTCTCAATCAAGTCATATTTTACACCTTCTTCCTCGGAAAATGTTATTAACTGATGTTGATGATGATGTGATTCTAGAACGGGATGATGTCATAAGAGTCGTGGAGACATGCAGTTCTAGTGCAAGTGCACCCTATATAGCCTTTGCCTCCAAAATGTTGGCTATTCTAATAAATATGATTCTCGACAAAGGTTCTGGTGGGGAACTTCTACACAATTTGGCGGAAGAATTGGGAGTGGGTGAGATAGATGCAAGGCATCAAGAGTGCTATCTCGCATTTTCTAGAGGTTTTTAATATACTCGATTTGGGCTAGAAAAACGTGAACATTTGTTCAAAAATGTTTAGCCATATGATTGATTTTTTCACGAAGGTTAATGTCCACAATGTCAAGTAGAACCTCTCATGCCTGCACTTGATTGTATCTTTGTATATTTGAGATACATCTAGTTGAAAAATTACACTGAGTAGAGGATGGTTCTTCAAATGATGATATCATGATTGAGATGAATCCAAATGAAAATAGAAAGATAAATATTTGAAGCATAAGCCTAGGGGGAGCTCAAGAAGGTTACAATGATTGAAATAGAAGAGATAATTCAAATAGGGGGAATAATAAAAGGGAGAAAAAGTGTCAGGGGAAGCACCCGATTTTCCCTTGATGTCAAAGGGGAGGAGAGTATTGATAGGGAGAAATGGTAGGAGTATTGTCATCAATGACAAAGGGGGAGATTGTTGAGATGTTTCTTGTTAGCACTCTGTAATTTCCTTTGGCTATAGGAAGGAAACCCAGAGGTAACCACAAACCGCTTAGAGGTTGGAATCTAACCCTTCCAACTTTAGAGAGGGATCTATCTTTCTACTAAATCACTAAAGATAGGTTTTAATGAAGAATAGTGGCTAGATCTTTGGAAAATAATAGAGTTTATAGGTGTGGTGGCAGGGTAGAGAAAAACCCATTGGACATGGAGTTAGTAAAAATTGAGATCAATGACGTGGTGGATGCTCGATGAATTGGGAAAAGCTGTTCAAAGGCAAGATAGAAACACTTTATTATGCCAATTAATAGTTGCGTATGTGAGAAAAATAAATAAAGTATATAACCATTTCAAGGCATCAAATAAAGGATGGATATTAAAATGATTATGGCAGAAAAAACATACGGAATGTCTAAATGAATGCAACAAAGAACCATTAACTAGATGAATTCTGAAACAAGTTTTTCATTTAAACATAATAGGAATAAATATAACACACACAAAATAGGAAGCAGTCACATAAGAGAGTTGAATCACATGAATATCTAAAGATATTTAACCATGTACTTCTGATCCACCAATTTCATTAAAACTCAAAAAATAATTACAATATGCACAATGTTCTTTCCTCTCCAATTTGACCAACCGTTTTTTCATTACATGCAAATCATAAAATAGACTCAAATGCACCATTTCCCACCTTTAGTGGTTGAATTCCTCATTAGGAATGTTGTTTCTAACTTCTGCAATGAAAATAGAACTAACTGCTAAAGACTAGGGACTGCTTAACCAAATATTTTTGAAGCATTTTTATTAAATCCTCAGCCCAAATCAAGCCTATGAGTTATTAGATGCTTTATTACAATTACTAAGACCAAAAAAACAAGTTACATAAGATTTTGACTTGGGTAACTCAGTTAAAAAGATGACTGTCTAGAAACACAACGCGTCCCCTCCAGCAAAAATGTAGCGCCAAAGCACAACGACTGTATTTTTCACATATATTCTAAACGGTAAGCTAGATTGAGCTGATTTTTTGACAACAAGTTATCATAACCCTACTTCACAACAAATTTGAGCCAAATCCATCTCATAGATCTCGAGAAAATCCACAAATGGTTGTAGATTATAATGGCTCATTTCTCGAACACCATGAAGCATTTTGATCTTAAATTAAGTGTGTTTATTCATCTTACCTCCATACATTTCCTGTACAAATTTCATGGAAAAAGGGTATATGGTTTAAGAGGTATGGTGAAAATACAATGACTATGTGAAAGCGCAACGCTCCAAGCATACACTACCTCCGGCCATCATCTGACATGCTGAGAGTACTAGGTTGACATGGAATGAATCTTTCAACGTTTTAAACCTGTGAGAATGCTCCTAAGCCAAATGCAAACCTTTAAACCCCAAACCTTCTTATTGGAGCAAAAGCACAGTGCAGTTGTGAAACAAACCTTCATCCACATGAATTGACCAAACACTGACCTTTTGATTGAGCCAAATGTCTTGGAGAGGATCTTAACATTCACAAGAACCACTTCATGTCTTCATTCATGGAACAGATGCCAAAAACTATGATTTCTTCATCAAAATTGGTTGCCTTGGTAAAAGCGCAACAACCCATGGTTGAAGTAGCTCCGGTTACTCTTCTAGTTGCTTTATGACTTCAACACGTGTGAAAAGGTATAAACATGGTAAAATTACTCCTTAAAAGCTTTCTTTCATCACACAAAGCCCCTAACTCCGACAAATCCTCCTGTAGCCAAAAACGTAGAGCTTGTCTCAGAAGCACAACACCATCTTCTTTTTATAGTTTAACTGGTCAAGGATGTTTGTAGACAAGATGCACCCACTGATGATGATGCTAACACTGTAATGACCATGCTATATACCCCATTCCATCATCCTTTGACCAAAAATGAAAAATGCCCAACTTCACATCAAAAAACCCTAATGGTTTTGACAGTTTTGCAACAACTTGTGCAGCATTCCAAGTTATGTATATTTTCATTCTAACTCTGAAAAAATGAAATTGATGGGTCATCTTGGAATGTCCCTGTGAAGGTTATGAACGTATGAGAAAACCCTAAAACTGAAAGAAAGCCTCCAAAACACTATCTCCATTTGTTAGTAGATTTGCAACAACTTTGCAGCACTTGTGATTATGGTTCTTTGAGAGAGACAACCAAACAAGGAGTTGATCAATGGTGCTCAACTGAAGTTCTAAATAGAGATATGTAGGCTTCAAGGCACACATTTCCATAGACTTTATGATTTATTGAGATGCATAACAGCTTCCTCAGTTGTGCAACATATTCCAACTTTCACAGCAACTTGAACTTGCAGATATGCAACACTCGTCCTTTCGAGATTCCAAGTGTTTTAGAGCACATGTTTCAAATGAGAGAGACGAGTAAGGGATATATTTGCAATGATGACCATGATATGACACAACTTATCATAACTAACTCTCAAAACTGACTCTTATAACTGACATGACAGTAGCATAACTAACTCATGATGACTATATTTTTCATGACTTGACCTTTAAGACTCTTCCATGATGATGTTACACTTTGGAGTTTAGCAATAGACCCTTTTGAATTAACACTCATGAAACAAAGACTGCTATTTAAATATCGACTTCAAATGAATAGTAAGACATAAATGACTAAGATTCCTATAATATAGGACCCTAACTTTGGCTCCAATGGAGATGACATCCTCCCTGTGAGGTGCCAAGAACACCATAGACTAGTAGCTTGATCCATTGGGCTGTTCCCAACTGCAATTTTCTCTAACATGTGACCTTCTCCAATTGAAGCCAACTACAAACTGAAAATAAAATTGAAATTAATTCCCTCGGCTAAAGCTGGGAAAGAAAAATAAACTGTAACCAAAATGAAAACCTATTCCAATCCTCAAACTGAAGCAAATCCATTCTTCAAACTGAAAATTAAATTGTACACTGAGAGCTGAAAACTTTGCTGCAAACTAAAAATGAAAAGAATGCTCAGGGTGCTGAGCTTATTCTTCACACCTACCCACTCTAACTAATCTACAAGCTACTTGATTTGGTGAATTAAAACAACCATTTTAACCATGCAAGCACTTTATCCACTGGTTGAATTCTCTGCATGTACTTTTTCGGGAGCAAAATAGAAATCCTACTGAATGACAATGCTAATAAAAATTGCAAACAAATTCAATTTTGACAGAATTTAAGAACTTAGGCCCACTTGTTGACTCCAAAAGGATCCTCAAATGAATGAACACTAAATTTCATCTCATTCGACAAATTACAAATTTTCTCCAGGTGGTCTAGATACCATGAATACAAACCTTTATATGCATCCTTGATTTCATGCAATTTATCTTATCGCTGTCATGATAGGGTTGCAAACCTTCATTTGACTTCTTTAATGGAACCCCTGTTGGAAAAAACAATGATGCTGACTGCCAAACTAAGTCTTCATCATCCTTGTTTTCAGGCTCACATCTAGCTAAAGGAGGAGAATTTTGACTGTAGAAACCATCTAAATAACTAGCTATTAGATCATTGAAAACCTGAGAAGACTGGTGCAATTTATTGTGTATTGTTTCCAATGAGACTATATGATCTTTCATAGGCTCACCATCCTTTGATTTAGTGATAGTTTTAAAACTTTTCTTGAGGAACTCAAAAGAAGAAAAACTAAATGGAACCGAACTACCTTGAATTAATTCACAATGCTCTTCATGTTTCAACCCTTTAATGACATCTTCAATCTCATGGTTGAGTAATGGTTGTTATTTTGAACCGAAGAAATCTTCCATATAACAAGTAACAGGATCATAAAATACATAAGAAGGTTGTTGCCAATCTATGCTATTGTCAGCTTGCTTTCCTGCTTCATTAGTAATCTTATAATTTTATTTCAATAGTTCAAATGAGGCAAAAGATAAGGGTAGAGGGATACCATCAACAAACTCATTATTTTCCTCATGTTCAATGTCAAGACTATGACACCGTTGACTTAGAATAGTATGAAATTTCATCTTCAATAATTGAAATGAAGCAAAACACAAGGGCAAGGTTTCTTCACCTGATTCAATATCTTCTTCATGTTCTTCATTCGTGTCATAACTGACATAGCCAGGCTGACTGCTTTCTATAAGCTGTTGTAACTGAACATCCTCTTGCTGAGAACACGCTGTTAGTTTCTCTTCATGACTGTCTTCAAGTGAATATATAAAACAGTTAGTTTCTAGCTCATGGTGACATGAATCAACAACCTCTTCTTTTTCTGCAAAATTTGCTTGGAAAGGAAGTCTTGTTCACTGCTCTATTTGTCTTATTTGATTGTGGCCTTCTAAAGTTTAGATTCCTGATTTTTGGAGTAGGTTGTTGGTCCCTTACAACAGGCTTGTTGTCTAAGGTGAGTTTCTCCATAGTATTCATCATAGTATCTAGTGTAGTATCTGAAGATGGGGTAGCTTCTTCCTTGAATACTATCCTTTTTTTTTTTCTGTTTTCATTTTAGCTTTTTAGTAAGCAAGTTGGCCTCTACTTCCACTTAATCATTATGCATATCTTCAAGAGTTGTTGGATTTATTTCTCTCAATTGATAAGCCATTTCAACATCAAAGCCATCTGGGTAATAAATCATAGCCAACCCTAGGAGAGGCTTTAGATCAACAGGTATGAAATTGCAAATTTTATTAAATCTGGCCGAGAGCTCTTGCACTATCTCACCATGATGCCTCTTTAGATTCCTATACTCAGCCATAATATGAAAAGGGCTTTTTTTAACCTCCCATATGTCATGGAAAGTGTGCTCAAACTGTTGGAAATTAGTGATACTTCCAACTGTCAAACTTCTATACCACTTCCTAACCTCTCCTGAAAGGATTTGAGCTAAAAGCCTTATTTTAACATTATCATGATCAACTTCTTCAAGATCTACAAATTCATTCATTTTGTCTATGTGTTGTTGTGCTGTAGTGGGTCTAGTGCCATCGAATTGAGGTAACCTTTGACCATAGTTCTGTGGTAAATCATGTAAAGGAGCTTGCAAATTTAATGGAGCATATCGGGCAGCAGTCATGACAGTGGTTTTTTGAGATGGACTTGTACTGGCTTGATTCAGGATCACCAATATAATTAGGAGATGCATTTTCATCTTCAAAGGAATGAAATACAATTTTAAAAGGGGAATCATGTGCAGATCTGTAGTCTTCATTCAGATACAATAGATGAAGGAAAATCCTTTTGACATGGTCAAAAAAAGACAAGAGGTATCTGATGAGAAATAATAATATTTATTGCAAAAACTTGAAGCTTTGATACCTGGTCTTTCAAAATTTTCCTTCCATTCCTCTGTCAACAAGTCTCATTCTCCAATGGAGTCTTTGAATCTGAATGTAACATTGATTGGAATCACCAGGTGAATGGTACAACCTCCTTGTGTTTGACTGCTGTCCACCATAAACGACTAGATATGAAACTTTGATGATCTTTCCCAGAGAGGATGAAATATTTCATTCCTTGGCAACGACGCGAGAATGTTAGCACTCTGTAATTTCCTTTGGTTATAGGAAGGAAACCTAGAGGTAACCACAAACCACTTAAAAGTTGGAATTTAGCCCTTTCAACTTCAGAGAAGGCTCTCTTTTTGTACTCAATCACTAAAGACTGGTTTTAACAAAGAACAATGGCTATCTCTTTGGAAAATAACAGAGTTTATAGGTGTGGTGAGAGGGCAAAGAAAATCCCATTAGGCATGGAGTTAGTAAAAATATGGATCAATGACGTGGTGTATACTCGATGAATTGGGAAAAGATGTTCAGAGGCAAGATAGAAACACTTCCTTATGCCAATTAATATTTGCATATGTGACAAGAACAAATAAAGTAGATAACCATCTCAAGGAATCAAACAATGGATGAATCTTAAAATGATTATGGCAGAAAAAACATATGGAATGTCTAAATGACCACAACAGAGCACCATTAAATAGATGAATTTTCAAACAAGTTTTTCATTTAAACATCATAGGAAGAAATATAAGACACACAAAATAGGAAACACTCACATAAGAGAGCTGAATCACATGAATATCTTAAGAGATTTAACTAGGTACTTATGATCCACCGATTTCGTTAAAACTTAGAAAATAATTACAATACGCACAATGTTTTTTCCTCTCCAATCTGACCAATTCTTTTTTCATTACATGCACATCATAAAAAAGACTCAAATGAGTCATTTCCCACCTCTAGGGGTCGAATTCCTCATTAGGAATGTTGTTTCTAACTTCAACAATGAAAATATAAAGACTAGGGAATGCTTAACCAAATATTTTCTAAGAATTTTTCATTAATTCCTCATCCCCAAATCAAGCCTATGGGTTATTATATGCTTTATTACAATTACTAATGCCATAAAAACAAGTTACATAATATTTTGACTTGGGTAACTCAGTTAAAAAGATGACTGTCCGGAAACGTAACGCCTCCCCTGTAGTAAAAACACAATAACTATATTTTTTCATATCTTCTAAACGATAAGCTGGATTGAGTTTATTTTTTTGCAACAAGTTAATATCATCATAACCCTTCTCCAAAATAAATTTGAGCTAAATCCGACTCACTGATCTCGAGAACCAAAAATGGCTGTAGATGATGGTGGCTCATTTCACAAAGAATGTGAAGCATTTTGACTTGAAATTAAGTGGGTTTATTCATCTTACGTCCATAAATTTTCTGTACAAATTTGATGGAAAACAGGTATATGGTTTAAGAGAGATGGTGAAAATACGATGACTATGTAAAAGTGCAACACTCCAAGCTTACACTACCTCCGACCATCATTTGACATTCTGAGGGCACTAGGTTGATGTGGAATGACCCATTAAACATTTTAAACATGTGAGAATTCTCCTAGGTCAAATGCAAACCTTCAAACCCTAAACCTTCTTCTTGGAGCAAAAGGGCAGTGTAGTTTCAGAACGCACCTTCATCCACATGACCTGACCAAACACTGACCTTCTGATTGAGCCAAATGGCTTGGATAGGATCTTAATATTCACAATAACTACATGATGTATTCATTCATGAAACAAATGCTAAAAACCATGATTTCCTCATCAAAATTGGTTGCCTTGGTAAAAGCGCAACACCCCATGGTTGATGTAGCTCCGGTCACTCTCTAAGTTGCTTGATGACTTCAGCACGTGTGAAAAGGCCAGGGCAATTTTCAACTTCCTCCTTAGAATCTTTCTTTCATCACAAAAATCCCCCAACTTCAACAAATCTTCCTGTAGCAAAAAATGCAATGCCTGTCTCAGAAGCGCAATGCCATCTTCTTTTTATAGTTTAAGTGGTCAAGGATGTTTGTAGACAAGATGTACCCATTGATGATGATGTTGACACTATAATGACCATGCTATATACCCCATTCCATCATCTTTTGACCTAAAATGCAAAATGTCCAACTTCACATCAAAAACCCTAATGATTTTGACAATTTTGCAACAACTTGTGGAACATTCCAAGTTCTATATATTTGCAGCCTATCTATGACAAAATGAAATTGATGGTTCATATTGGAATTTCTCTGTGAAGTTTATGAACTATGAAACAACCCCAAAAATGAAAGCAAGCCTCCAAAACACTATCTCCCTTTGTTATCAGATTCACAATAACTTTCACAACACTCGTGACTAGGGTTCTTTGAGAGAGAAAACCAAACAAGGAATTGATCAATGATACCACTGAAGTTCCAAATAGATATATGTTGGGTTCAAGACACATATTTCCACCGACTTAATGATTTCTTGAGATTCCCAGGAGGTTCCTCAGTTGTGTATCAGATTCCAACTTTTGTAGCAACTTGAACTTGTAGATATGCAATGCTCTTCCTTTCGATCTTCCAAGTGTTTCAAAGCACGTGTTTCGAATGAGAGAGATGAGTAAGGGATATCTTTGCAATGCTGACCATGACATGACACAATAGATCATAACTAACTCTTATAACTGACATGAAATCAACATAACTAACTCATGATGACCATATTTTTCATGACATGAACTTTAAGACTCTTCCATGATGACATTACACTTTGGAGTTTAGAAATAGACCCTTTTGACTTAACACTCATGAAACCAATATTGCTATTTACATATTGACTTAAATGAATAATAAGACAAAAATGACTAAGATTCCTATAATATAGGACCTTAACATTGGCATATTTTCTAGCAAGGGCCAACCATGGTTAAAATTATATGGTTGAGAGGTTGTTAGATTGCTTATATATAGAGATTCCAAATGATACTGAGATGTAAGAGGCACTAGCTTTAGAGCCATGGTTTTGGATGTAACCCATTCTTGGTTTATTTCAAATTCCATGATTAAGAAATTCACCTTTAGGCTCCACCTTATAAATTTTAGTATCATCTCACTTGTTGGACAACATTACATGCAATAATCCTCAATAATGCCAATGTTTTTCCAAAAATATGCTTGAATTGAATCACTCAATAGAATGTAATTGACTCAATTCTATATGGATTTTCTCAATACAAAGACTTCAACCTGTTGTTCTCTATCTTACATAACATTGAGGTGAAGGCAGGAAGATAGAAATGTTTTATCATACGCAGATTTCTATGCTTGCTTGAACTCTCTTAAACCGTGCATGTAAGATTTCGCAACTCAGTCCATTACTAGAAATGACACCAATGAAGATTTAATATCTCATCTAATTCAAAACTTCTACTAATAAACACTACTTTGTGGTTAGAGTTGAATCAAATACAAAAACATACAAATATACACACATTTTTTGTTCAATAAGACAAATTTAACATCTCTCCTAAGGTCGGCCCTAGAGGAAAATTTAAATTTCGAACAAATACTAAAAGTACATGCACACATTGGCTCCAACTAAATGCATAGGTTGACTTGCCAATAAATGATGCTGAAACACATATAAATAAATATAGCGTGTGGCCACTTCAAAGGTGAATTGCGTCTGTTGAACATAAGGAATCAAAGGCACATAAGGAGTAATTCGTTGTATGAAAAATCATTGATGCATCTTTAAGGTAACTACAAGAGTTACGAGGTGAAATTAAAGGAAAAAAATCCTACCATTGGAGGTTAAGCCATGTGAAACAGTAGAGAACATAACAAGATTAATGCTAAGGTTTTGATCAATTAAATCAATGTTGTAAAGTTCAAGATAATACTATAGTTGTGACATATTACTCAGAAGACAACTTCAACAGAGTATAATCATATGTTTCTTCTCTTTAGAGTCTCTTATTAAGGATATTTTTGTAGAGTAAACTTAATTCTAACATCGCTCTATGATATGAGGAAAATAAACCATTTGGAAGAATTATTTATATTAATGATATGGTGACTCTCTTCATGGGATTCCTTTTCTAAGCTTTGCAGTCAAGTTAAGAAGTATGATGGGTGTTCCTTCATTTAAATAGTGTATTCTAGCTCTAAAAAGGTTCAAACAATTGGAGAAAAGATATGAAACCCCAGCATTGGAAGTTCTTACTGCTTAGAATGTTAGAGATTTGGAAAAATATATCATTGTTGGAGGAACATATGTTTGGATTCATGTGAACCAGACTGTGGAAGAAAGGAAGAGGCCTACGTGTAAGTAAAAATGCATGGAGGAGTGAAGATTTGCATTGAGATTGGTCAAACAATGGATATATTGAATCACGGGTGTAGATAAAATCTAACGATCAAGTTAATGCAAGTGTTGGATAGTGGTAGTGATTAGGTTGGAGTAGAAAACCTAAGGATTTCATGGTGGATGATGATTCACTAAAGATTTAAGAAGTCATTAATGATAGATAAAAGAAACAACTTGAGGCTAAGGTGGTGCCCAACTATGATATTAGTGTCTCTTGCGG
Source organism: Pinus taeda (assembly GCA_000404065.3). Taxonomy (NCBI): domain Eukaryota; kingdom Viridiplantae; phylum Streptophyta; class Pinopsida; order Pinales; family Pinaceae; genus Pinus; species Pinus taeda. Next base: position 24,216 of record APFE031032748.1, on the reverse strand, counting down.
GTTGGTGCCCACAAATTTTGCTGAGTTGGTGCTCAACTAGGGGATTGGTGTCTCCCATAGGTTGGTGCCTACAAAAGTTTTAGTTGGAGCTAATAAACTTGATTCTACTCTTTATATATTAAGAAAATATTTTTCTCCCAATTATAAATATCGTGTGTTTAATCTCTGATAGTTAATGTTGTTATAAAATCAGAAAGGCAGAAATATTTTCTTATTCTTGATAATTACTTGTGATGCTTCTTATTATTACGATTATTTATATCTTCTTTCCTTTAGTTCATCAAGCATTTACCAAAGCAACAACACATAAAACGAGGGACACCTGATGTAGGTACTATGGTAGGGTAAAACCCCCCTCGAGGGAAAACCTAGTCAATAAATTCTTCCTTTCAATAATATTCTTTGAGACTCTTCACCCTAGACCAAGACCAAACCTTCCATCCACACCAAGTTAACCTCCAAAATTTCGACCCCTTTCCAAAAACTTTTACTAGGCAACAACTTCCAATAACTGGCAGCTTCCGGCAATAGATAACCTTGGAAGACTTCAATCTCCCAATCCAGGACATGAAACAAAGAGAGAGAGGCACCAAAATTTCAATTTTTTCTTTCTCCTTATTCTTCCCCAAACTCGCACTCACTTTGGCTTCCTCGCAACAAACTTCACATTTTTCCTAGCTACAAGAGATATCGAACTTCTTGTGACAGAGTGATGCTCCAAATGAATTCAACGTGCTTGTATTTATAGGCTCCATGTGAGGTCGAATAGGGTCCTTAGGCTGACATGGTGTGGAGGATACATAAATCATACTTGACTCAATACTTAGCCTTTTTACATGATTCAAAAGCCCAAAAAGGGTCTCTTTAAAAGTAAAATGACTCTATTGAATCATAATAAATCCTATAAGTCATCGATGGGGAATTTGACCTAAAAAATGGTGACCCAAGCATGAAACCCATGCTTTAATAAGTCACAATAATAATAATAATAATCATAAATATTTTCTTTATTCTTTTGATAAGTACATTTGATGATGACTCAAATATATTAGATGAAGACTGAACCTAGCTACATTTTCCAACACTTCCTCTTAACTAGGGAGGTATTCACCATATACAAGTACAATGGAAGATATCAAACGATATGAACCATGAAGAAATTTAGGCATTGTAATATCATGGAACAAGTTCCTAGCCAGGGAAATCTATCCATTGGTTTCTCAACAATTTAGGCATTGCAATGTCACAAACTAGATTCCTGACTAGGGAAATCTATCCATTGGTCTCTCAAAAATTTAGGCACTGTAATTACATGGAATAAATTCCTGACCAGTGCAATCTATCCGGGAAGGAATAAGATGGACTCAAGCTTTTAGCCTCTCTAGGTACCCTTAGGCTTGATATCTAACCATCAACCCAAAAATCCGATTGCGTGTCATAGCTCAATGACCAATGCCACCTTTCCAAGTTCGGGATCTAGACATCAACACAAAGTGCCAGACATATGTCTTCCCAGACAATTCTTCACTCACAAAGCCTCAAATCTCCTAGATCCAACAGATCAGGGATACCCAATCTCTCCTAATCAAGTTGATTGGTAACTAGCATGCTATCAAAACCTTCGAGATATTCACCTGTACAAAAACAACCACAATCAATAATATATGTACATAATCAAATACAAACCTTCGGGGTCATCCAGACAACTTGATGTTGCTTCTCATCTTTTCATAGTAAGGGCTATCAACCAAATATTTAACAAAATATTCCTCAATCATATACTTTCCTTTCCTACTTCTCATGTGCAACATATCTTCCAAAATTCATTCTTCAATTAAAACCAAGCTATGCCCTCCCTCTCAACCAGGAAGCACCTCTTCATCCAGACTCCCTCTTAATATTAGGGATATATCTTCTATGTAGGCTTCCTCCGGGAGATCAACTTCTTCTTTTCATCATAGGATAATCTTTATTGGCTTCCAACCATTTCATCAGAGTTATTATCATCCTCATCATGCTTGTCACATCGAGCATCTTCACCAAGTTGAAGATTGTGTGCCTACACAACTTAGATAGCAAGTACAACCAAATCTATAGAAGCATGAAGTTATCCATATCAGAATCACAAAAGTATTTCATCTTTATACATATCAGATACCCAGACTTAATTATAAACAAGAGGCATATACTCTTCAACAACTTTCTAGGGAATTTGTCATAAACCCTAGACTACTTCATAACAACTTTCATTCCATATAGGGTTTCAACGTTTCTTCCAAAGGTATGACATACCTTACTTCAACATATAGAAAACCCTAGAAACAAAGCATCCATAAACCTTTCAAAATTCATATGTTAGACTTGTCACTAGGGTTTCATACAAATCCTAGAATTTGTACAAAACAATCGATCAAAGTCAATCACAACTAAGTCATTAACATGACCAACTTCCACTAGGTTTAGTTCCAAACCGTAGATTTTTGACCAACCATCAATCCCAACCAAAGATCATATTTCAACAATCTTACACAAATATCAAATTATCATATTGTCATCACACATAAGAGATTTTACTTCTACTAAGGTTCAAATTCAAAACCCTAGAATAAAATTTCAACAGTCATTAGATAAATAGATCTCAAATTGTTATATCAAACATACTAGAAAAAATAACTATTACTAGGATTTAGCAAAAAAACCATAGATTTCCAAATATCATCATCCTAGAATCTCAAACAAGGATATATATTTAATCTTGAGACATATGGCCATCAATAACAAGGTCAACACACATATCTAGGAATTCATAATCATTCATAAGCATACCATATTTCCAACAACATTAATACATCTGACCTAGACCAAGCTTGGGTTTCAACCAAAAGGACATATCTATATATGCGTAGATTTCATCATCATGCAAAGACATTTCATATCATTTGTTAGTAAAACCCAACTTCAAAAAAATATTAAATAAGAGTTAGACATACAAACTTGATTAGACTAGAGTTTGATCAAACAAACACACACATACCAAGGAAATAATTTCTAAGACATTATAAGGGTATTTATTACATGTTTGACCAAACCCTAATGAGTTAGGGTTTCAACGTAGCAAAACCAACATTACCAATATTTCAAAGGTTCCAGATTTTAAACCTTATCATTCAACCCTAACAAGTTAGGTTTTCCCCATCATACCAAAATCCCAAACATGACATCATCAAAATTCAAATAGCATTTCACAATATCTCTGAGAAGTTGAGGGTTTCAAATATTCACATTAACATACCCTTCAGTTAGGGTTTTCCAGAACCTTTCTAGGGTTCTACAAAATCTGTTAAGAATATGAGTGGGGTGGGTACATTTATCAAGAGATGAATCACCCAAAACAAGAATCATTATGATTCAATATAGCTAGACATAACATTGCTATTAATAGATTGTCAAATGAATAAACCTTGAATATAAAGAAATCAATGTATTATAGTTTAAGACATTCCTTTTTTTTCTTGACAAACCTTTCTTTGTGTAGCTCTCTTCAAAATCCTTGAGGATATAGTAGGCGTCTTCCTAATCAAAACAATAGAGGGAGAATGGTGATTAGTATTTAATATAATGAAAACTAAATGAATACATGAAACCAAAAACTGAAAGGAAATGAGATACTTATCTTAGGGAGTTGTTGGGGGCTCCCTCCAAAGCTTGAGGGATACCTACAAACTTATAAAAACAATAAGAATGTCTTTTCCAAAATATGCTAAAAACCTAGAAATCCTAAAACATATAAAACAAGATATCTAAAGCTACAAGCAAATGACTTAGTAGTGAAAGTCCCTAATGTCAAATTCTTCGGGCTTGGATTTCTTTGAGTCTCATTCCTCAACAAATTTAGCATGATCTCTATCTCTCTTCTTATTCTTTGGATTGTCGGGCAATCGCTCTTGTAGTGACCCCTCTTATGGCATTACTAGAATTATATCTTGGACATGTCAACTTTCTTCCTTGGTCATTTCAATTTATGTCCTTTATGTTGAGAAATGTAGGCATTTGATACTCCTTTAGGATTGGCAACTAATGAGATCCTTAATTCTTCCTGATTGTAGGCAATCTATAGTTCTTCAAAAGTGGGAGCTTCCTTCCAACTGTTAAGACCTGCATTAAATGCACCCCAAGAGGATGGAAATCCTAATAGAGTAGTGATCATGAGTTCTTTGTTTGGAACAGTTTCATCAATGACCAAGAGATCATCCCTCATTCTAGCTATCTTCACAAAGAAGGATGCCACAATGTCTTCTTTAGTCATGTTTTTGGTTCTTAGCTCATTCTTCAAACTTTCTACTTGACCAATGTTCTTACTAGTAAATAAATTTGACAAGGCTTTATACATTTCCTGAGCATGATCGATATTAGCTATGAATGGGACAAGGTTGTCCTTTATTCCTTCTACCATCAGAGTCATGGCCACCAATTCTAATTCCTTGTATTTCACTTTGTCAGCATCACCAAAATCCTATATAGGCTTATTTACTTTTCCTTTGACCAAGTCTAGTACCTTGTTCTTTTCAAGGATTAGGTAAATCCTCTTATTCCATGACCTGTAGTTAGAGGCCCCTTCAAGTTTGTCCTCTCCCTTGATTGTGTTAGACATCTTCCTTGAGTATAGTAGACCCAGATTGGTTCACAACTTCTTCCATCTCACCTTGTGGAGCTAGAGCTATTTGATGAGAAGAGGACGAAGAGTCACTCATGTGGATTTTTAGATACATGAAGAAGGTACTGAAATATTTCTCTAAGAAATTTCCAATCGACTTCATCTTCCTAGATTTGCAAATCAAGATTAAGGAAGCATTCCCAAAATTGCACAATAGATTCATTAGAAGCTTTTCATAATTTCATAATTTTTTTATTAAGTTCTTTATAGTCATAACGAAAGAAAGCATTGCCTAACTCTATGATCATGTGACTAAAAGAGTGAATAGAGGTTGTGGGGAATGTGAGACACCATTTCTTAACGTGCCTTTAAAACATGAAGTGAACATCCCATGGCCAATTTAATCTGAGGGGACTTCCTTCCTCTCATAGAAGCCCAAAAAGGAAACTTTATGTCTTAACAAGGCCATTCTGCCTTCACCATCGCATTTGAGTCATGACAAGTCATCAATGACATCCTTCGACACTTCAAAATCATGTGCATGAGAAAAACATGTCGGAGTGGAGATTGTGATGTATGTCATGAATGATGTGCAGAGATTCAAAACAGACTTTGAGGGCTCATCTTGTCATCTCACCCTCCTTCTAGCACTAGAAATGTTGATGGTGATGGACCCACTGACATTCAAGGGGATATCCCCGGTAAGTAGTCCCAACTAGACGTCAAATCGTTTGGAGTAGAAGTCCCAACAGTGGGTGGTAATGTAGTGCCTTGATTGCAGTAGCGTGCAAAGGTAAGTATGATAGCTTTGGTCGGAAGAAAGTGTGCGACCTTGCAACGAGTCAAGTGAGATGCATGGGGGTTCTAACACATGGAGGGGAAAAGGAAGCGTGTCCCTTAGAAGCCTATAATAGTATGTAGATTAAAAGGAACACACGAGGTGAATGACATCACAAGATGGAATCAGAATATTTGACAAACCAAAGTGACGGTAAAATACAATAGTACGCATTCAACAAGATTCATACAATTGCATAAAAAATAGTTCATACACAAATGCATAAGTTAAACAACATAAATTGATAAAGAAACCAAAATTGATCAACTACAATAATAACATATGCATGAAAATGTATTGGCTCAGTTATATTATGAAGTGAAAGTTCCATCCATACATACACCATTGACAACTAGTAGCCCCAATAGTGGAACATTACAATCAACACTGCCGGCTCCTCCAAAGAAGTGTACTCACTCTACACTGTGGAGAAGCCAAGGCTCATCGCAAAACTATCCAAGCCTTCTTTAAGCAATGCCTAACCAGAATATTGGCTCCCAAAAAGCCTCTTCTATGAGTTATGAGGTTTTGTTTATAACAAAGGGTGCGGTGACCCTTGATATTCCCCTTTGTGACTCTTCGACTACCCTCATGACTCTTCAACTTCTTTACAAATAACTCTTTACATTACATAGTGACTATTCACATTCCACTAATGGCACTTGGAATTTCACTTACAACATATTTACAAATAATATATATTTTCCACATGTACTCATGTGAGACAAAAATAGGCTAGGGACAACCTAACAAGGCACAACATTATGACCTTGAAGTTTGGGGTAAGACCAACTTGACAACCTCCACTTGATGATTCTTGGTCATGTACTGATGCCAAGCTTGGAACTATCCTATGATGTCCCCAAACTGCTTAATGGTGTCTTCCTGATAGTGGACTCTTGCCTCCATAGCTTCTGGGTATATGGCCTTGGAACCTGTGTCCATCTTGTCGTGAAGCATGTGCAACATGGTGTAGACCATGACATGACCACCAATGTGCTTCTGCATTTTTGGTGCACTTAGATCCAAGTCATCCCTAGTGGCCTCTCACCTTAGCTACTCCATGTACCTGACTACCTCTAACTGGACTTGGTTCTTGTGCTTAGCTTTGGTGAGGGAGCCTGCATCTATTCACTCTCTTCCTCAGTTGCTAGATTTTTTGGCTCATCAAACTATATTGGTGCTATTTTCTATTTTCTTCCTGTTTCTTCTTCTTTTCTTGTTCTTTCCTTCTCATCTCCCATTCTTCCTTCGGTTCTTATTTTCTTGCTGCGATCTTAGTTCTGCTACCTACAAGATCTACTCTTCTCTCTTCCTCTGCTTTGTTGTCTGTGTCCTCTAATTCCTTTTGCTTCTACTATCAAAGTTTTTTGCATGAATATTGAATGCACTTTCGCTCTGCAACTTTGTTCTCCCTTTAATATGTTAGCAATTTCCTCTTTACCTGATCTTGTACTAGATTGTTGCCTTCTTCCACTGCTACTGGTCTTGCTGCCATGTTAGTGTTTATTCCTTTTCTGTAAATAGTATGGCATCTACATATATTGGCAAGTAAATTGGAACTTGCTCAATTGCTTCCCTGGACTGCTTTCAATGGTCTCTCTTAAAGCAACTCTCTTTAGTGCCATGGGACAATGACTGCTGGAGAGAAGTGCTTCGTGAGTGCGGTACCTGTGGAAGAGAAAGGAAACTCATGGAAAGCAAACATTAGCTCTTACAATCTAACTTCATAGTATGATCAAGTAGTAACCAGGGCATCTAATGAGAGGAATTGCTCAATTTTGACTAGAAGGGGTGACTAACTAACTATGAGAACTGCGTACTACACATTCCCATCAGTTAGTGTGGAAGCTTGATGAATGGAACTACACAATTCACAGTTCAGTCTGGGTCAGGTCCTCGGAGAGACTGCGCATTGCGCAGTCTTAGTGACCAATCTAGGAGACTGGCTCATGGAATTGTGAAGTGCGCAACTGGAGCCAGTTGAGGACGGGCTCTACGCGATTCCAGAAGCCAAGGCAGAGGCCTTTAGCTCCCAGATTGCGCAGTGCATGTAGTGAAGCGTGAGATTCGAGCAGGGGGAGCCCAAATCTGTCCATGGGGAGTGTGCAAACAAGAATATCTGAAGGATGATGCAAGTATGAGTGAAAAGCTGACTAAGTGTAGATGTATGCATGTAAAACAAGTGCAACAATGGATCAAACTGAAGGAAAAGGAGGCATGTGAAGGGAGTAATCGCATGGCGACCATTGGTGCAAAAAATGGGGAAATTCATATGAAACTTGGGGAAGGTAATGTATAACTTTAAACAAAACTTCTGCAAGCTAAAACAAGTTAAAAAGACAACGGTCCTTCAGCAACACGGGTGAAATAGCACTCTCACAAGCTAAAAAAACAAAAGCGACAGGAAACACAGCAAAAGGAGATAAAATAAAAACTCACCCCGGAATGTGATGACAATGCTCTAAAGGCTCCTTAATCTCCTAAGGAAGCTAGATCATGATGTTCAAATGTATAAGTGAGCTCTAGAGGTGTCCATTATGTAGATTTGAGAGAAATGGAGTTCATGACAAGTATGCTTGAGATTAAGGAAAACAACGACACTTCACAGAAAATTATAAACATGGAAATGTGTCACCTTCAGGAAACTAATAATAGATACCCACTTCCTAATGATTCTTTTCCTCTTAACTTCTTAATTTTCAGGAAAATTGCCATGCACTGCTTAGAAAGATTATGCAGTTCTAGGAAGGACTGGGAAACTCTTTGGTTCATGCACTGAGTAGTTTCTAAGCATAGTAGGTTCTGCACAATTTTTGGGTTCAGTGGCTCTAGGCTGCTTCTCAGGCTCTGCACAATTTCCCAGCTGAAGGCAAGTTGTCAGCTGTCTCTGTGCAATTCTGGAGCTGAAGGCTCATTTGTTGGCTTGGACTATACGATTCCTGGGAGTGAGGTTGGTTTCCATCAAGGATTATAGAGTTCACTAAGGCAAACCTGGAACCAAGTTGAAACCAAGTCAAGAGATCAACTTGCCGGTTAGACAGTCAACCAATTGAGAAAACACAAGCCAAAATGTAGAAGATAAAGCTCAATGAAAGAACAAGTACCTCGGTCAGTGCGAGATAAGTTGCTAGGATTTTATGAGGGAGGCATCAAAATGAAGCATAAGAAAAATTTTGGAGGGTGGTTGTAGCCGCTACAACATGATCCTCCATAGTTCTTCTTGCTAAAATTATTATGTGGACACTTTTTTGTATAGTGCCTGAATTCATGACAATTGAAGCATTTTATTTTTGACAAGTCTTTCTTCTTTCCCCCTTGGCTAGATTCTGGTTTGGTTTGAGACTTCTTCCCTTTTCCCTTCTTTCCCTTTCCAACCAATGCAAAATTTTGTTCATCATCTTCTTTGGATTAAGTTTGATCTGTAATTGATCTAAGACAAACAATTTAGGTATTACAGACTCATGTGCATGGATGTGCCTATATTATTTTATGCAACGGATCGATAAGATTACGAAATACATAGGCACTGAAGTAGTTAGAGAAAACATAACAGGAAAACATGTAAACACAACAAGTTTAATAAGGAGTTCACCCAATACTCCTGGGCTATGTCTCCCGGTCCAGCCTTTAGTGGTGGCCTCTCTATTATGTTTTCAAAAGCAGAGTTTTTACAACAATTTGAGTCTCACACAACAGATACAAATCAGTAAACTGTACTTGGATCCCCCAAGTCTCTAGAGTACACAGACTCTCCTTACTGAAACTCGACCTTTCTTGGTCACAGTAGTATGAGCCCAATTTGAGACTCACACATGACAGGCATATACAGAGGAGTTTGCTTGAACCTCTCAAGCCTTCTCTGGAGTACACAGACTCTCTGACTCTCTCTGGCTCTGTCTGGATCGATGCTGCCTTTGCTTCTACGGGTCAGCTCAACTTCTTCTCTCTACTCTCAGCTTTCCACTTCCGACTTACTTGCTTCTTTCTCTGTCAGTTTGTGGCTTTAAAGCCAATCTGCTTTCTGACTATTCGTTTCCGCTTCCTATCTTTCCAATTTCCCTACCTCTGTTCGTCTGAACTGCGTAATCATCACTATATAACGCTTCACAGGGAGGTGGCCACCTAGTTCATAATGAGTTGAGTGTCAGTTCTCTTGGACATTTTCAAAACAACTGTTTATTCCGTTAAATCCAAGAATGCCCGCGAACACGACATTCTGCCAACGCATCGTCCACGTTGGACTTCAAACCTTATACAACTCTGCCTGTTAAGCTTGTCGAATCCGGTCATCCATCAAAACGTATCTCTGCCATTGATCTGGAGCCTCCAGATCCTACGGTCATCGTTCATATCGGGCGGGTAAGTAACATGACGGTTACCCATCCGATGTGAGCGGTTTTCTCTCTCTTTTGTCGGATGCATGGCACCCATTGTGTGGCATCAGGCCGGACATGGTTGAAACCGCTTATTGCTCGAAATCCTTTTGATATTCTACTGGTTTTTATGGGACCCTGCCTTTGACAGAATCGGCACGATATCTGTTACATTTTATAATCTTTCGGGGCTGGTTGCTCGGGGCTTTTCCTTCTTTGAGGGGTTTTCCCGACGATATGTGATTAGTGACTCTCGTTTTTCAAAAAGGCCTCTTGTTTTGCTAATTCACGACAACGCGCATTACCATGGGTCGACGGTCTGCGTTCTTGACTAAGGGTCTTCGTTGCTCTGCACTAATCACAAATTGCAACTGTTACAAGGATATCTCTGATAAGCTTGATCTTTATAAGACTTTGAAAGTTTGGCATAATTTTAAGAGTTCATGAAAACTTAGAGAGTGTTCTAGGATCCAATTCGGATCACGACCTTCCCACTGAAAAAGCTTTTGGACCACGAAAAGCTGGTTTTTAAGCATCAATCAAGTGAGGATATAGATTCCTCACTTGCCCAATTTTTATCCATTTTGCACTGCTTGGTTTTGAACCTTTGAGTCCAATCTTGAGGTACTCAACATCCCCTTTGCACGTAGTTCTCACCTTCATGTCCAAAACTGTATCTTCCTGCAATTCATTGAGATATTCAGGTAACAGATCATCAATAGAAGGAAATTGACTCTGCTCTTCGGGATCTTCAGTCAATGAAGGTTCAATAGTCTCAAGCTGTCTACATTAACAACTGAGTAGATGTGCATGTAAGCTGGAAAATCAAGGTGAAAAGCATTTTCACCAATTTTCTCAAGTATCTTGAAAGGTCCATACCTTATTGGCTTCAGCTTCTTACCTTCACCTTGCATTCTGTCTTTGCTGATATACAACCAAACTTGATCACCAACTTGGAAACTATACTCAATCCGATGCTTATCATGCCTTGCCTTGTACTTGGCTTGGCTCTTTTCCAGCTGTTCCTTCACTGCCTGGTGGATCTCTTGGGTTTGTTCATTGAACTTGGTTGCCTTGTCCACATTGCAGTGTCCATCCACTGCTATGTATTTACCAGAGACAAAATCCAAGGGAGACCTTGGTGTGAAACCAAAACAGGTCTCAAAAGGAGATCTCTACGTAGAAGAATGTTTAGCTCGGTTGTAAGCATGTTGCACATAACATAGGTGTTCATCCCAAAGCTTGGGATGCTTGCTACAATAGCCTCTGAGCAACTGGATCACTGTCCTGTTGACCACTTCTGTTTGGCTGTCTGTTTGCGAATGAAAAGCTGTGCTCTTCTTTAGTTTGGTGTACATCAAATTCCACATACTCGACCAAAATTTCCCAACAAATCGGGAGTCTCAATTAGATATAATGGAAGTGGGTAATCCAAAATTAACCCATACATGCTGAAAGAACAACTCTGCAGTTTGTTCAACTCTAATCTGTTTGCTACAGGGTATTAAAATACACATTTTGCTGAACCTATCTACAATAACATATAAATAGTCATGACCTTTTCTAGATTTAGGCAGTCCCCCAACGAAGTCCATGGAAACACTTCTCCAAGGATGAGAAGGAACTGGTAGTGGAGTGTACAAACCTAGTTTTCTATTGGTTGGCTTGCTTTTAGCACACATGGTACACCTTCTTACATATCTAGAAACTGTTTCATTCATTTTTGGCCAATAAAAAAATCTTTGTAGCTGTGCAACTGCTGTACTTACCCCAAAATGACCTGATATTAGAGAAGTGTGTGCTTCTTGAATTATCTCTACTCTTTCAGTTTGTGGAATGCATAACTTTCCAAAATTATACAAGAGTTGGTCCTTAACATGATAATCCAATTTTTCTACTTGTTTGCCATGGCCTAAAGTTGCATATACATCTTTAGAATCTATATCTTGAGCATACTGTTCAATGTAGCTTTCATGCAATACTAAATTATTCTTAAGTATAGTAGATGCATTTATGATTAGTTTGGACAACATATTTGCAACTTTATTGTGTATGCCCTTTTTATATCTGATGACAAGATGAAACTGTTGTAGAAAACCCATCCACCTATAGTTTTGATTCTGCACTAGTTGTGAGTGCAATATTGAATGTTGATGATCAATATGTTATTGTCTCTTTGCCCCTTAGGTAATGTTCCACTTTTCACACTCTATACTAATGCATACAATTCTTATCATATGTGGATAATTAACTACTGCAGAATTAAATGTCTCAGAATGATAACATATGGGTTTACCCGTGCTGCATCAACACTGCTCCCATGGCATAGTCACTGACATCTGTTTCAATCTCAAATGGTCTTTGAAGATTGTGCAGTGCTAGTACTGGTGTTGTACAAATATTTTCTTTCAAGGTGTCGAAGGCTTTCTGATATTTGCCTCCCCACTGAAACACTTTGTTCAATCCTGTTAAAGCATGTAAGGGAGCTGCAATCAAGGAAAATTTAGAAGTAAACTTTCTCCAATACTGTGTTGCTCCTAGGAAGCTTCTAACTTCCTGTAGCAAATTTGGGTTTAGGCTAGTTTATAATTGAATGCAACCTTAGAGGGATCTGTCTTTCAATATCAACACCCCCTATAATATTGACCCAAATAATTAAAAGATGTTTTGCCAAATTCACATTTTGAGAGCTTAACATAAAGATTTTCTCTTTTCAAAATATCTAGAGTTTGCTTTACATGCTTCAAATGTTCTTCCCATGTTTTACTAAATATAAGAATGTCATCTAAATATACAATGACAAAATCATCAATAAAAGGTCTGAGTACATCATTCATTATTCTCATGAAAGTAGCAGGAGCATTAGCTAAGCCAAAAGGCATAACCAACCACTCATACAATCCCTTCTTTGTTTTGAAAGCAGTCTTCCATGCATCTTGCTCAACAACTTTGACTTGATGGTAGCCACTATGCAAGTCCAACTTGGAAAAATAAACAGCTTCTTTCAATTGATCTAGTAGATCATCTATGCAAGGAAGGGGATAATGATTTTTGATCGTTATCTTATTCAATGCTCAGTAATCAATGCACATTCTCCATGAGCCATCTTTCTTTCTCACCAAGACAATTGGAGACCCACATGGCGATGTGCTAGGTCTTATGAACCCTTTCTCGAGTAGCTCCTGTACCTGCTTCTTGATTTTTGCATTCCCTAAAGTGGACAACCTGTACATTCCGATGTTAGGCAATGGACCATCTTGCTGCAAATTAATATCATGTACTATTTCCTTTTTGGGTGGTAGACCTTTAGGTTCTTGAAATAGTATATCATATTCTGAAACAACTTTTTCTAAATTAGCTTGCTGTTTAGCATTACAACCCTCAAATACATTGGTTTTATCAGGTTTCTTTTCCTTTACAACCATCAGTAAAAATTGTTTGCATGAATTTACAATTCTTTTCATATGCCCTGAGTTTATAGGAGTATAATTATTATTGAGTTTATGAGCTCTTACAATATATTCAATTCCATCTTTAATGAGTTGATACTTGTTTTTTTCTCTATAGAAAATAGCTTTTCTATCATACAAGTAAGGACTTCCTAAAACAATTCCACATATATCCAAGGGAACAATATCTAACTCAACCTCATCTACAAATGATGACACAAAAGAAAACCTAAGTTTACATTGTCTAGTCACTTGTAGTTTTGCTTTATCACATAACCAACCTAATGGATATGGTTTCTTGTTAGGTGTGGTTAGTAAACCCAACTTCTTTACAATTGCTTCAGAAATTAAATTTACTTGTGAGCCACTATCAAACAAAGTATCAATCTTTTGATGCTTGGAAACAACTCTAATATGAAAAAGCTCATGTCTTTTCCTCTCATTTTCTTCATTTCTAGTAGATTGTGCAGAATTACTAGTAGATGCTTAAGAATTTTTACCTTTTATACTTGTGGCTGTGATTTGTTGTTTCATCCCCTAAGTCTGACCCCAAATCTTTCTGAATAGCTGCAACAATCTTCTTCTTTTTGCCATCGTACTTCTTCGGTTTCAGCTCCGGATGTAGTATCCAACAGTGTTCGTCATCATGCCCATCCTTCTTGCAGTGAGTGCATGAAGATTTTGTCCTTTGTACAGTATTTGTCTTCCTCTCTTTCCATTTTTGTTTTCTCTTTTCCTTATTCTTGCTTGCAGTGGGTTTTGATGATCACCCAACTTCTGGGTTCACATTCTTTCCTCTAGCCTCTAGATGTGTAGCCTAAATAGATACCTCATCTATGCTAGTGGGATTAAACATGAGAATGGTGTGCTTTAAATAGCTGTGTAGACCACCTATATACTTCAACATAGTTTCAGGTGAGTCTAAATTCTTGGGTGTAGCATTGTACACTTTGCCCCTTTAATTGTCGAAGAGTTTGCCAACTCATCATGGCTTGCTACATATAAGCTAGTGGATAGAACTGTTTTTTAATTGCAGAAACAAATTCACTCCAGAAAAAAGAATTTTACCATGCTTCTTCATGTCAGCTTGTGTCCTGCCTTCCCACCATACCGAGACAGTGCCTCCAAGGCGTAGGCTGTCCAGCTAAATCTTACTCTTGTCTGAATCAATGCTATGCACCCTGCAATATACATCAATCTATCTAATCCAATTATCCAGCTTCTTTGCATTCAACTCTCCATCATATATCAAAAAATCAAATTTAACATCTAATGTAATCAAAGATGTTTTCTTTTTATTTTTAGGGCTATTAGGAGGTGTGGGAAGCTTTTCTTCTTTCCCTTTGCCTTTAGAATGGTCATGGAGGAGAGGTTCTTCTACTTCTTTATCTTGTTTGGAGTTTGATGAATCTTCATCTTTACCTTTCTTAAATTCTCTATACATTTCCTCTACCATGGCTCTCATGGTCATGAAACTATCCATGAATTGGGAGTCTGATTCCAAGGGACTTTCTTCTGCCATTTTCCTCTCAGGATAGACTCTTCCAATTTTAGGGTTAGCTTCAACTAACTCTCCTTATCCTAATTTAAGCTTTGATCTAGTTATCATTCAACAAAAATCCAACACAAGCTTGTCTAACATTAGTAACCTAGGCCTCTGATACCACTTGATTTGTAATTGATCTAAGACAAACAATTTAGGTATTATAAACTCATGTGCATGTATGTACCTATGTTATTTTATGCAACGAATCGATAAGATTGCGAAATACACAGGCACTGAAGCAGTTGGAGAAAACATAACAGGAAAACATGTAAACACAACAAATTTAATAAGGAGTTCACCCAATACTCCTGGGCTACGTCTCCCGGTCCAGCCTTTAGTGGTGGCCTCTCTATTATGTTTTCAAAAGCAGAGTTTTTACAATAGTGAGCTCAATTTGAGTCTCACACAACAGATACAAATCAATAAACTATACTTGGGTCCTCCAAGTCTCTGGAGTACACAGACTCTCCTTACTTAAACTCGACCTTTATTGGTCACAATAGTATGAGCCCAATCTGAGACTCATACATGATAGGCATATACAGAGGAGTTCGCTTGAACCTCTCAAGCCTTTTCTAGAGTACAAGGACTCTCTGACTCTCTCTGGCTCTATCTGGCTCGATGCTGCCTTTGCTTCTACAGGTCAACTCGACTACTTCTCTTTGCTCTCAGCTTTTTGCTTCCGACTTACTTGCTTCTTTCTCTGTTAGTTCGTGGCTTTAAAGCCAATATGCTTTCTAACTGTTCCTTTCCGCTTCCCAGTTTTTTGGTTTCCTTGCCTTTGTCCGTCTGAATTCCTTTGTTCTGCGTAATCATCACTGTATAACGCTTCACAGGGAGGTGGCCACCTATTTCATAACAAACTGAGTGTCAGTTCTCTTGGATGTTTTCAAAACGACCTTTTATTCCGTTAACTCCAAGAATGCCCGCAAACACGACCTTCTACCAACACATCGTCCACGTCGGACTTCAAATCTTATACAACTCTACCTATTAACCTCATCGAATTAGGTCATCCATCGGAACGTGTCTTTGCAATTGATCTAGAGCCTCCAGATCCTATGGTCATTATTCATATCGGGTGGGTAAGTAACATGACGGTTACCCATCCAATGTGAGAATTTTTCTCTCTCTTTCGCCGGACGTGTGGCACCATTGTGCGACATCGAGCGGGACTCGGTTGAAACCACTCACCACTCAAAGCCCTTCTGATATTTTGCCGGTTTTTGTGGGACCCTGCCTTTGATGGAATCAACGTGATATCTGTTACATTTTATAGCCTTTAGTGTCAGGTTGCTCGAGGCTTTTCCTTCTTTGAGGAGTTTGCCCAACGATATGCGATTAGCGACTCTCGTTTCTTGAAAAGGCCTCCCGTTTTTCTAATTCGCGACAATGCGATTTACCATGGGTCGATGGTCTGCGCTTAACTAAGGTTCCTCATTGCTCCACACTAATCATAAATTGCAATTGTTACGAGGATATCTCTGATAAGCTTGATCTTTATAAGACTTTGAAACTTTGGGATAATTTTAAGAGTTCATGAAAACTTAGAAAGTGTTCTAGGATCCAATTTGGATCAAAGTTCCGTCTCAGTTCTCTTGAACTCTTATTGTACCAATTATGACCACAAACTTGTGCACTTTGGTAAATTTTCCCTTCCATTTACTGAGTCTTGGTAGCTATGCTAAGATTTTGGAAGGCCTAGAAGAGTTAGGCTCACCAGGTGCTCTTCTGTAACAGTCACACCAACCCCTCCAAGCTCATCTTGAACTTGTGTAAATTTGGTGAGATACTAGGGAATAGTATCATTCTTCTCCATTTTAATTTTTCAAATTTTGTCTTTGAGGGCGATCTTTCTATGATCACTTCTGTCCTCAAATAGCTCTATCAATGCCTTCCACATTGCGAAAGGAATTTCTTCCCCATGGATATATGAGACAATGTGGTCTCGCACTCCCTCCAATTTTATTCTCCTCACCTTGGCTACATATTTCTTCCATTGGGTTAGTTTCTGTGAATCAAATGCCTGTGGTTTTGTATTATCTATCTTGAGATATTCTAGCAATTCATTGTCATCCAACACCCCCTCCATGAAATCCTTTCATGCAATGAAATTTGAGCTTCCTTTTGTAACACCCCCTCCCAGTTCTACCCAAAATAACCATGCCAACTAGGGTAAACATGAGGAGAGATTCTACTACAATCATATTCGACCTCCTATGTCACCTTAAGGAAGTGGAATTGATGGAACATGACATACAGTCATCCAACACCATCAACAAACCCCTCAAGATACAAGTAAGCCACTCAGACTGTTAGGGTCCAACCCTAACCCCCTTATTTATGTAATAGGGTTGAGTCATAGTTATAGTTAGTTAAAGAGTCAATAAATCCCATATTAATAATTGTAAGTGGTTGACTTGCATTTAAAGAAAGGGACCAAAATTAGTTGCAAACGGGCCATGGTATTAGATAGATGGTATTAAAAGAACCATGGTACTGACCCATGGTATTGCATTTATGAATGCTATATAAAGGATAGAGACTCCCCATTGAGGAGCATCGTGTCTTATTTTGTAATCGAGCCCTGCTCTATTGGAGGTTTCCCCCTCAAAGAGGCAAGTGAACATTACTTTCATCTTTGAATAATAAAATACATGCTGTTATTTCTCATTTTGTTCTGTGTTCTGGGTTGTGTTTCTTCGTATATTTTTTATTCTGGCATCTTCTCACAGGTCAAGAGCATAACAAGTGGTATTAGAGTGCTTTCCGGGGCCGGTGGTATCGCCATTTTAGCAGATTTTGTTTTGGCTAGAGACTTGTTCCGGGGTTTTTAAACCATGGGATCTGTCATTGAGCACATAATCTTGCAGATTTGGGGAGGCATGCATGTAGGAAATACAAGAGGTGGCCATGCTTGTTAGACTCCCTTGTAACCCCTGTGGGTACCCCTTCGAGTAGTAGTGCATTAGACAGAACCGTGCATGGACTGCCTTCCATGTACCCTCTGGGTATATTAGAAGCCCCCTAGGCTCACCTAAAACCTCGCTGTAGATAAAAATTCGACCGTCTTGCTACTAAAATGCACTGAGAACAACACTCAGGGAGATTACTCGTGCGTATGATGGGGTAGTCGGGTAGTATGGCTAAGGGTACGGGTATCCTCCTTAGTTAGTGCCCTGAAAGATTGGGCCGAGTACTACTGTTGGACCCTTATGTATATTGCGATCTGTAGCACCTGACACTCCTTGAGACCATAGTTCCCTCGTCTCTCTGAAGATCGCCCATTATCTTCTTTTCCAGATCAGATCTAGCAGTTTGGGTTTTGTCGTCGCCGCAACAATCAAATCAACCAGTTTAGGGTGTACCACCATAGTACCATTCAATTTGTGCAAAAATGAGGAATTCGGGAGATCTCAGTGATGGGA
The DNA here is from genome assembly GCA_000404065.3 of Pinus taeda. Classification (NCBI taxonomy): domain Eukaryota; kingdom Viridiplantae; phylum Streptophyta; class Pinopsida; order Pinales; family Pinaceae; genus Pinus; species Pinus taeda. The sequence goes on along the minus strand of APFE031032748.1, from coordinate 5,925 downwards.
AGTGTTTAATAAGGTACATGAAGGATAGGGGAAGGTGTATGAACATCCGGATACAAGTTTTGCTGATGATTTGACCATCCAAGAGAAATTGCCTTCAAAACCCTAGGAGAGAGAAATGACCTTACCTAGGTGCAATTGAAGCATGAACAAGGCATAAAACGACCCAGTGGAACTTGACATGATGATGACAACCCTCTGAATGATGGTACACTCAGCTGAATGGTGACACAGACCGACATTTGGACAACTTTGACAGGAGTAAAAGCAAACCCTCGACCTAATACCTAGTGACCAAATTTTGCTTGAAGACTCACTGAAATGATAAAATTTGACTGTGACACCTTAAAATCACTTTGTAAGAGCAAGTTTGATCACTGGAGGAAGGCTACAAAGACTGACACTAACAGACGCAATGACGAATGGGATGAACAAGGAGAGCACATGTGAGGATATTTTTTTGCGAATAGACGATGCAAGCGAGGATATTTTTTCGTGAACGGAAGAACATGTGAAGCATGCCAAAGTACAAGAAAAGGAGAAATGTGCACATGCAACACCAAGCGAACACCATGACCATCGAAGACTTCACACACCTTTCCATGTAGAGGTGAAGCTACGATACACCAAGAGCATATCCATCACTCAGCAACACTGCAACTCGACATGCATACCAGTGGCAACATGAACATACCAGCATTGTGATGTCAAGTCATGGCATGAGTCATGTTGGCCACATCACCATTGTGGGCCATACTATTGTAAATCAATGTAATGTAACGTGGAAGTCCAAGAGACCCACATGTCATATGAAGAGTCATGTAAAGTTGAAGAGTCAAATAAGTCGAACAGTCATGAGGGAAGTCGAACAGTCACAAGGGATAGTTTCACCCTTGGCTATAAATACCCCCTCATTTGTACATGCAAAGGGCTTTTCACCTTGGCTCCTCCCACATAGCCTTGAGAGTTTGTAGTATTTTCTTTGAGGAGTGAGCAGTGGCTCCAATTCCCCTTCAATGGGGTTATTGATGTATGGTGTACCAATGTGTCTTGGAACTTTCTCTTAATTCAGAATCCTGATAATAGGCCAGCACGTTTTCACACATGTATTGTAACTGTTGTAAGACTAACCTTGAACACTTGTAATACATGTTGCTTTAAACTATGTTAAAAAAATTGAACTCTTTCAGTTGCTCTAATACATATATTTATGAAAATGTGCTGTATGATTTGTCAATAGATGTCTTTCCCATGTGGGTTGCCTCACCAGACATCAGACAGAACCTTTCCCATAAATGTGTTACAACAACCATCGCACTTGCGCAGATTGCTCTGTTTGGTGTTGTATGTGCTATCTTCTCTTGTGTGTTGTGAATGTCACATCCATGTGTAATGCTCCTCCGGAATTTGTGCATGTCCTGTCGTATTGTGTGTCTTTGACAGAGGTTGGACGTTTTCCCTTTCAACTGGAAACTCACTTCCATCCTCTCTCTCTGCCATGAAAAACCTTGACACAGGTAACACTAGCACTCACCAGGCACACGAACCTCATTGTTCTTAGACAAAGAAGACCACTCTCATGTGCTGACAAGCAAGAGATAAGGAAAACATTTAAGATAATGGCAACTGGATCATCATACTGGATGGAATTCCTACACCAAACAGTTTGAGGTCTAGTTGGGACTTCATACCGGGGAGATCCCGTGAATGTTGGCAGGTCCAACACTGTCAAAATTTATGGCTCTAGAAGGAGGGCGGCCAATTTTTTATGGTTGAATGTCTTCTCACCCCCACTCATCAATCATATGGTCAAGGCATTGAATTGCACTCCCTCTCACCTACGCATGACTCTGAAGTTGGTTACTCCTCACCTCCTAGATGTGAACATAAAATTTCATATCAACACCTTTGCTTTGTCCGTCCCATCACATGTGTTGAAAAATGTGCAACAAGAAATGTTAAATTTATAATGTGCTAAAAATAGACCTGCTAAAAAATAACATGTCTAAAAATACCAGTTTGGCCAGTGAGGTCATTGGCCACATTGGGTGAGAGGTGAAACTGCTAAAAATAGAAAGTTCTAAAAATAGCATTTTTGGGTCCCTTCCTATTTATAGCAATCCTTAGTCTATCTATAGGAAGTAAAATTAATTTTGGTCTTAACAGCAGTTGGAAATATTAATTAATTAATTCAGCTGAGTTAATTAGTTAAGGAAATTCAAATTTGAAGTCTTTGTGAGCATGCACATGAGTTGTCCCACTGATTGAGGGAATAAGCATGGTTTCTATAATGAGAGAATCGTTGACTTAGTTCTAACTAGTCAAGTCGAGTTAGATTATTTTAACAATTGTTAAAATATTTAAATTATTAGTTTGTTAATGCTTTGCATGCATTGTGAAACTATTATTTTTTGATACTAAGATCACTCATGGATAACTTTGCATGTTAGTTCTGTCAGGAGACCCAGTTGAGATCAATGTGGGACAAGACTATTTATATGCTTAACTATTTCTAGTAAGTAGTTTTTGCATGGTTGAGGAACTAGTGTTCTCAACGAATACATAGTTGGACCATTGGTTGTTTTTGGTATGTTGGAATTAATAACATATGCTTTTGCTATTATTTCCTAAGAAAACTATGTAAGGACCATAGGGAAAGCCTATATAAACAAGCTTCGTTGGTTCATGAGACATATCTTCATATCTTCATAGTTCATTGAGAACTGAATAGCTTGAGAACTAATTCTTTTTGTATTGTGAAGAAGATTTCCACTTGATTGATAATACATGGTTGGGGTTTTATGCTTTCCCCTGGATATATCTTGTGTTATGTGTGATTAATTCTCTTGATCAATTATGCATGTTTCTACTTGATGTTGCTCATGATTTCGATTATGCTTCCGCTTAATGTTATGTATAAGTAGAACAAGTATTATGCTTTAGGACATTGCATATATCGGTTTGTTCTACAGGTGAAATTTCTACATGGTATCAGAGCTAGCTGATTTGTAGAAAAATTCTACAAAATTCTAAATGGTATCGGAGCACAGGTGATCAAGGAAGAACAATATACAAAAAGAGGAGATTTCAAAGTTTTGATTTTTGAGTCGAGAGTTTACAGAGAAGATCTGAAAATTTCTGTACAAAATTTTCAGAAACAAATAACAGATTTGGATTTCTTGAGGAAAAATACCAAAAAAAAAAAAGTCGGTTGAATTGGAGTTCGGGTGAGGGAGATATCGCTGATTTAAAATCAGTTATTTTTCTAGAAAATTTAGCGACGGCGGGAAAGTGGAAATAGATTGGTGTGCTAGCCAAAAACCTGTATGCACTTGAGGTACAAGATGCATGCAAAGCCTTGAGGAGCAAGGCAAAGGTTAGATACTTGGTGGTCGAGAGAGAGAGTAAATTACCTCTCAACATGCAGAGCCAGAAGAAGTCTCAGATAATTGTGGAGGAGCCACGATTGGTGCAGCAACTTCAGGAGGTTGTGGAACAACCACAACAAGGGAAGCTGAGAGGAGATGGAGCAGAGACCTCCAATAGGGGGAAACTTTGAGCCAGGTGGGTAGAGGGATCGCATGCAGCCATACCTCCAAGTAGGAGGTGGGGTGATGTGGAGTGATCGTCCCAAGGAGGAGGGGTAGGATCCTTGAGGTACCCAACCTCTTGGATGAGAACTTGCTACAGGAGCCCCAATGTGCAGTAGCAGGAACTGACTGATTGGGTAGAGACAGATGCGGATGGAGCTACAGAGAGAGCAATAGTGCAGGGAATCCCAGGATAGCGCATAGCTAGCAAGCTGCAGCAATGCGAAAGGCACAAGTGTTTTGCACAGTGCTAGGTGGCACAGAGAGGTGTGCAATGGTGTGAGATGCATGGAGATGTTGCAGTAGTGTAGATGTTAGATAGGGAGCACTTGTCAGCAGCAGGTAGAGCTTAAGCATCAGAGTATGTTCCTAGCCCAACATAGTGGTCAGTTGGGAGTGTTTTTGTTCCAAGTGTTGTTGGAGCAAGTGGAATGGGTAGAAGTGTTGCATGTAGAACATTCCAGAGTTAGAGGATCGGGTTTGAGAGAAAGCCTTTCTTATTGAGAGGGAGTGTTGAAAAATGTGCAACAAGAAATGTTAAATTTAGAATGTGCTAAAAATAGACCTGCTAAAAAATAAGATGTCTAAAAATAGCAGTTTGGCCAGTGAGGTCATTGGCCACATTAGGTGAGAGGTGAAACTGTTAAAAATAGAAAGTTCTAAAAATAGCATTTCTGGGTCCCTTCCTATTTATAGCAATCCCTAGTCTATCTATAGGAAGTAAAATTAATTTTGGTCTTAACAATAGTTGGAAATATTAATTAATTATTCAGTTGAGTTAATTAGTTAAGGAAATTCGAATTTGAAGTCTTTGTGAGCATGCACATGAGTTTCCTCCACTGATTGAGAGAATAAGCATGAGTTCTATAATGAGAGAATCGGTTGACTTAGTTCTAACTAGTCAAGTCCAGTTAGATTATTTTAACATGTTGTTAAAATAATAAAATATAGTTTGTTAATGTTTGCATGCACGTGACAACTATTATTTTAGACAATTGAGAATTCACTCATGGATAATTGTTACATGTTGGTTTTGTCAGAGACCCAGTTGAGATCAGATGTGGGACATTGTACTGTCAGTTGCTTAACTATTTCTAGTAAGTAGTTTTTGCATGGTTGAGGAACTAGTGTTCTCAAGGAATACATAGTTAGACCATTGGTTGTTTTTGGTATGTTGGAATTAATAGCATATGCTTTTGCTATTATTTCCTGAGCAACCTACTTAAGGACCATAGGGAAAGCCTATATAAAAAGGGCTTGGTTGGTTCATAAGACATGTCTACATATCTTCATAGTTCATTGAGAACTGAATAGCTTGAGAGCTAATTCTTTTTGTATTGTGAAGAGGATTTCCACTTGATTGATAATACATGGTTGAGGTTTTATGTTGGTGCTTTCCCTTGGATATATCTTGTGTTATGTGTGATTAATTCTCTTGATCAGTTATGCATGTTTCTACTTGTTGTTGCTCATGATTTCGATTATGCTTCCGCTTAATGTTTTGTCGAAGTAGAACAAGTATTATGCTTTAGGACATTGCATATATCAGTTTGTTCTACAGGTGAAATTAATACAACATGTTAGTTCATGAAAGCAATCAGACTGATCCCAAGGATATAGAATATTCCATACGCATCAAGAAAGCCAAAAACCACTCCCACAGGGGTTGTTGTATCATCGATGGAAGAAGCAGTTCTTGCCACACTTGAAGGTCTAACAGAAGTTTTTGAGAACGGAGATGAACCTCCGGTCTTCCAATAGGGAGAATGAGACACCCTCAAGATATTGGGCTTAGATTCTGATACATGAGATGGAGGGGAAGGTAGTGGAGGAGATGGAGGTGGAGACGAACAAACAAACTCAGAGCCGGAACTGTCAGATTCTGAAGAAGAGGAGGATGACAAAGAAGAAGAAGACATAACTGACCAAAATATGGAATGGATGAATCAAGGACCATTGGCTCTCCCAGGTGCTTTTCATAAGATTCCAAAGCGTTTGGAGAGAATGCTCACGAAGTATGACCCTGACAGAATAGTGAAGGAAGAAGATCACTTGGAAAACTTCTACCTACAGCTACACACACTCGAGGTAAGGTATGATGACGTTCCATGTAGATTGTTCCCATGTACCTTGGATGGTCGCATAGCAGTATGGTATCATAGCCTTCCTGTTATCTCCATCCATAACTGGGGTACTTTCAAACATATGTTTCTGGAAAAGTTTGTTGATCACAAGACCCCATCCATGTTACTCAAAGAATTGGGAAGCCTGAAGATGGAGGTGAAAGTGTTGGGTTGTGTTATATTCTTTCCACGACTAACCTACATAGTGAACCGGG
>APFE031032747.1:0-10436 GCA_000404065.3 Pinus taeda | reverse complement strand
CCGGGGAGTAATTCTTGGGAACCTATATTCTTCTGAGTTGTAATCTCAAGTTCTTCTCCGCATCTACATGATAGCTGTCTTTCCATCATACAGCAATTTCCGACTCGAACTCCGGATGCATGTGTATATGTGTATTCAGGGATATCATTGCTTATAATTGTTTCCTTTATTTATGTTGCTATATCATCTTACATTGTTCAGTCGAGGGTTTGCATTTGTATTTGCGGTATATAATAATGAGGTCTGTATGAAGAAGCGGGATAGCACCCCGTCTTGTAAATGTTCGCTATTCAGTTCCACTAATTGTTTACAGCTCCTTTGAGATTTCATTAATTATTTACAGCTCTTTTCGAGAGTATACGATACTCCGCCTCTCATTTTATATATATACAGTTATAGGTTCTTCTACCAGTGGATAATATGTTACGGGAATACTTTGATTATGGCATTAGCATTCCGCAGTTTCTTCCAGGCGTCATTCTGCTCGGGTTAACTCTTAACCCGAATTATTCAACTGCTTCCTCACATAATTTCAGTTAACAAAGAATACTAAATATGCAAGAGACTCTGACAGATAGCGCTCTGTTTGTTAATTAAATGCTATGCATGACTTAATGTTTGTCAACTTGTTAACAGTACTCCTTTCTCGATTGAGAGTAACCTGTTTTCCTACTTATACGCTGGGGTTATTACCAGCAGTTTCAATGTCTAGTTAATATTAACTGGTACTGAAAAATATCAGTGATTAACCATTTACACAGTTGTGGCAATACATACCTGTACTAACACCGTGGCTTCCGGACCTTCTCCGAGCTGAAGATGATTGTCTCTTGTTGCTTGTTTTCCACCCAACCATGAGATTAGTCCCAACAGACTAATCTCCCCCCAAGCTTTTCTGCTAGGCCTCTGCCTTAGCAATGATCACACATTTCTGTGTTTGTGCTATCTGGTCCTCACCAGACTTAGCACTTTTTTTTTTTGCATTTTTCTGGTTCTGCTATCTCTTTCTTCCTTTCTCCCCTGCCTGTTCCTTAACAGCCCCACGGGTCTTCCCTTTTTTCATCTTCTTATGGAAGAATAGGGAAACAGTTAGGGTTTTCCCCCTTGGCAACCGTTTCTTGATATATATATATATATGTGTGTGTGTGTGTGTGTGTGTGTGTGTGTGTGTGTGTGTGTGTGTGTGTGTGTATTTATATATATGTAATTAAAAGAAAATCAATCTAGCAGACCAGAATTAAAATAACTTCTTAATCCAAGTTATCATAGACAATTAATTCACTTTCATTTTCAGTTTGGAAATAATAACATTTCACCATACATAAAAAAAAATAATAGTAATCTTTGTTCCACCTTTTACCATAATGGTAAAACAGAGAATTTATCCATGTAGTTATCCAGGTCATCACATCTCCTCCCCCTGAGATTGGACACCGTCCCGGTGTCTTTCAGCTATGAACAGAGCTGGATACGTTCTTCTCATTAATTCTTCATCTTCCCAAGTGGCTTCCTCAGGTCCATAGTGTCGCCATTGGACCTTAACTTGGGTAATAACTCGTTTCCGCAGCTGCACTTCTCTCCGGTCGAGGATGTTCAGAGGTTCGACCAGAACCTCTCCTTCCGGTTCGACCTGCATTACACAATTCCAGAGTTAGTTTTTTTTTTTCAATAACACTTTCATCAGTCCATTTGCAACAATAGTTACTACCTGAATGTCCCGCCATTGAATCACATGCTTGGGGTCATAGACATATTTCTTGAGTACCGAGACATGGAATACGTTGTGGACTCGGATGTGGCTTGGCAAAGCAAGTTGATATGCCACTGGGCCAATCCTAGACAGGATTTGGAAGGGTCCACAGAATCGGGGTGCCAATTTGGCACATCCACTCCATTGTAAGGTACTCCTTTTAGTTTGAATTCGGATATACACGTGATCACCGACCTGGTATTCCTTAAATCTTCTTTTCCGATCTGCAAAGTTTTTCTGCCTGTCTTGAGCAGCCCTCAAATTTACACGCACTCTTTTCACCATTTCCTCCATTTCCTTAAGCATCTCAGGTCCCAAGCTTAGTTTATCCTCGGGTCCTCCCCAGCTAGAGGGTGTGCGGCATTTTCGACCGTACATAACCTCAAATGGGCTCATTTGAGTAGAGGTGTGATATCCATTATTATATGCGAATTCTACCAAATGTAGATATTCTTCCCACAACATGGGTTGCTGCATCACATATGCCCGCAACATATCTTCCACCACCTGATTTACTCGTTCAGTTTGTCCATCGGTTTGCGGGTGGTATGCTGTGCTGAAATTTAATTGGGTTCCCAAATCAGCGAATAGTGTTCTCCAGAAGGATGATGTGAATTTCACATCCCGATCAGAAATTATTGTTTTTGGAAGCCCATGGAGTTTAAACACGTTTTGCATGAAAACATGAGCAATTTGTGTGGCCTTGAATGTATATTGCACTGGTATGAAATGTGCAGCTTTACTCAGTTTATCCACTACCACCATAATAGAATCGTTGTTCTTTTTTGTTTTAGGTAGTCCCGTAATAAAGTCCATGGAAATGATTTCCCATTTCCATTCCGGAATCGGCAAGGGCTGTAATAATCCTGCTGGGTGCTGGTGTTCCGCTTTAATCTGTTGGCATTCCAAGCATCGAGATAAATACTCAGCAATATCCTTCTTCATTCCTGGCCAAAAATACTCTTTCCGGATGGCAGTAATCATTTTCTGATATCCTGGATGCCCTGCATAATGGCTGACATGAAACTCGTCCATAATCAGATTTTTAACTTTATTCTGATTGGGTACATACAGTCTTTGTTTGAAATGTATCATTCCTGCCCCATCTAATTCGTAATCTGATGGACTTGTCAAGCTAGCAGGTTGTTGTAACTGCAGTTTTAACTGCTGATAATTAGCATCTTGTCTTGAGGCTTCTTTAACTATTTCCACAATGGGGCTCTTCCACCTACTGACAGAAACTTCATACAAATGCTGTACTTTCTAGCTTAAGGCGTCTGCCACTCGGTTCTCCTTCCCTTGTAAGTGTTTTATCTCAAAATCAAAGCCGCCCAGAAAGTCCGCCCATCGTGCTTGTCGCGCATTTAAGGTGGGCTGACTGAAATAATTGGTCAAGCTATGATGATCAGTGAGCAATAGAAATTTTCTGCCCACAAGATAATGTCTCCACATCTTTAAGGCGTGGATGACTGCGGTCAACTCTAAATCATAAGAAGAATACTTCTGTTCATGCTCCTTTAATTTTCGAGATTCGTAGGTGACCACCTTGCCTTCTTGCATTAGAACTCCACCTACTCCTTCTTTGCTTGCGTCCGTGCATACCACGTAATCCTTATCAGGATCAGCTATCCTCAAAATAGGAGCCGTGGTGAGCAGTTCCTTCAATTGTTCAAAACTTTTCTGGCAATTTGGAGTCCAATGAAATGTTTTCCCCTTTTTCTGCAACGAGGTAATGGGAAATGCAACCTTGGAGAAACCCTTTACAAATATTCTATAATAACCAGCCAAACCCATAAAGGATTGAACATCTGTCACATCCTTTGGTATAGGCCAATCCATTATGGCCTTTATCTTTTCTGGGTTCACGGCAATTCCCTCCTTGGTGATCACATGACCCAAATATTGGATTTCCTCCTTAAAGAAATCGCATTTACTAAATTTTGCATATAGTTGATGTTCGCGGAGAGTCTGCAGCACTATCCTAAGATGTTCCTGATGTTCCTCCATAGTGCGAGAATATACTAATATGTCATCAATGAATATCAGCACAAATCTATCCAAATATTGATGAAAAATACTGTTCATCAAACACATGAATGTTGCGGGGGCATTAGTAAGCCCAAATGGCAATACTACAAATTCATAATGACCATATCTGGTTCTAAAGGCTGTCTTAGCAATATCTTCATCCTTAATTCGGATTTGATGGTAACCCGAACGCAGATCAATTTTGGAGAACACCGTCGCACCTTTCACTTGATCGAATAATTCGTCGATCCGGGGTAAAGGATATTTATTCTTAATGGTTAACTTATTTAATTGACGGTAGTCAATGCACATCCGGAAGGTTCCATCCTTTTTCTTAACAAACAGCACTGGGGCTCCCCATGGGGACACACTCGGACGTATATAATTCTTGTCCAACAGCTCTTGCAGCTGCATTTTTAATTCTGTCAATTCGGGTACACTCATTCTATATGGTGCCCAAGATATAGGTGCTGCTCCTGGAACCAACTCTATGGTCAAATCTATGTTCCATTTTGGGGGCAAACCAGGGATTTCTTCTGGAAACACATCTGTGAATTCTTGAATTACAGGGATATTATTCAGGATGGCTGTTTTATCTTTGGAATCTGCATAACCCACCTGAATGGCATAGATTTGGCATCCTTTTCAAACGCATCTTACCAGTTGATTGGCTGTTATTGGCCGCACTTGCACAGGTCGTTTAATCCCTTGCATCTCCTTTTTATTTCCCAGGGAGTCTTTAAAATAGATAACCTTGGTCTTACAGTCCACTAGTGACCAGTGCTTTTCCAGCCAGTCCATTCCAATGAGAATATCATATGAGCCAAGGGGAAGTACATTTAAATCTTCCATTACTGGCTGTCCAGCTATGGTAAAGGCACAGTCCTTTATCTTAGCTACCACTCGCCTTTTGGCCCCCGTGGCTAATTGCACCAGCCATGGGCTTTTGAACTTAGTGGATTGTAATTTACAGCGTTCTACTACTTTTGGGCTTACATAACGCGATGTAGCTCCAGGGTCAATTAAAACAGATACAGTAAGGTTTGAGATATTACCTTCGAACTCGACCATGGTAGGCTGATACTCCGCCTGACGGTCTTCCAACGTTGCGTTAATCCTCGGCATACTGCGTCCCACTTCACCAACTGTTGAGGCTTCGTGAATCTGGGATAGCTGTTCTGTCCCTTTCCGCTGTGGGCAGTTTTTAATGTAGTGGGGTCCTCCACAACCCCAGCATCGCACCGGGGGTCTGGTGGTTCCCTCATTGTCTAATCGTATTTGTTGTCCGCTGCTTTTAGGTTCATTGTTCAGCCTGAATTTGGAGGTGGCTCTATCTGGAAGTCTGCTGTTCGGTCCTTTGCCATTTCCTTTAATTCCACTGTTGCGATTCCCTTTATTGTTTCCCATTGCTTTAAAACCCTTTCTTTCATTCCGTTTCTTGCCGGCTGCTTCTCCTTTTTGTCTGCTTTGTTGATAACAAATTCTGGCCTTTTGGATAACCTCATCCATTGACTTGGGATTGTCAAATTCAATCCTTTCTCTCATATACGGTGGTAAGCTGCTTACAAATCTCTGTACCTTTGCCTTTTCTTCTCTTATATAGGGAACGTAACGGAGCAGAGAAGTGAAACGGGTGATGAATTTGTCCATAGTCTGTTGTCCCAAACGCAGATCATGGAATTCCATTGCCTTCTCATCGTAGAACCATTCTGTTAGATATCTCTCCTTGAAATACCTTTGGAAATTATCCCAAGTGATGGTCTGTTCAGTGACTCCTTTGACTATCCTCACTTCCTCCCACCATAAGGTGGCCTTTCCCTGCAACTGGAAAATAGCCAATCTGGCCTTAAGATTGTGATCATATTCATAGAGCTGAAAATATTTATTCATATTAATTAGCCATGCCTCAGCGGCTTCCTCTTGTTCTCCGTCAAAATGCGGGGGTTTGATTTTCTGAAATTCCCCTTGCAGCTCCACCTTCTGTCTCTTCGAAGTTTGTTGTTCATTCACATTGTCAGAACGCTCCTCCTGCTCCTCTGAGCCTTCAGGGGGCATAGGGTGATTCTGTTCCTCTGACATCCTCTGTTGTTCCATACTAGGATTAACTGGTATCTGATTCTGTCGTTCAGATAAGCTCTTCAATATCCTCTCTTGTTCCATTGTTAATCTAGCGTTGTCTTCTCGCAACCTTGCCATTTCATTTTTAAGCTCCTGTACGGTTTCTAGAATGGCTTGGTTTGTAGTTCTGGTCTCCTCCCCAAGCTGAACCCATAGTTTCGGATTATTTTCAAATCCAGGTACTCCTGGTCCTGCTACAGGTCTTTGAGTTGTACTGTCGGCTCTCCTCATCCTGTAAGTTCTTGAATTTTTGAATCCTGTACTATCAACATGAAAATACTGATAAGAGAAACAACAAAACAAAAATAATAATAGTTATATCCTTACCCAGAGGCCTCAGTTTTGTAACTGGGCTCTGATACCATATGTCATAACCCTATATCATAACAGTAAAAATAACATCACCACAGTAAAAATAAAATTTTTAATCAACTGATTGAATGGTATTTACCAATACTCAAAACTATGGTTTACTACGGTCATTGTTAATATTCACCAACACATAAGCTATGGTGAATGACATTCGGCGACTTTACACCGCAATTAATGTTTACCAACCGGAGGTTTATGATATCAAACCCATCCGATTGTGCAGTGCACGGCGGATCCTGACTATTAAATATCAATGGCTTGATTCTAGGACAAGTGTCCCGCCTGGATGCTGCCGATTCATTGAGACTGGTTGCAGATCGCGAGGAGGTAATGTATTGAATGCTCGGACAGATGTTCGGCCCTTCGAGATGATGACAGAGATCGACGATGGGGATTCAATCCCGCCATCGACCGAGGGTACCTTAGCTGTCTCGCCCTACAAACCCCGCGTTAGGGTTTCTGAGGTTCATTATTCGGAGGGATCGATCCGAGAGGGTCTGCTGCGGGCAACATTCTCCTATCATGACTGCTGTTCAAGTGATTACGCTTCCACTGTAAGACTTGCACTCTGGTATAATATGAAAACTGGCGGATGATTTCCACTCCTAATGTTTATCTTTCTGAAGGATTATTCCTCTATTCATTTCTGCTTTTCCAGTATTTGAATAAATCCTTGTATTCTTTGTTATAAGGTGCGGCCTGCAACTAAATTAATCACACTGGATGGCGAACAGGGTCACGAATCGGCTCAGCTTTGAGATATTACAGTCGGGCACCTCAGAGCGACTTTTTGTAAGGTAAGAGCTACACCTGTAGATTAGTTTAATGTTTTAAACAATGAGCAATAATTTGATATCCCTCTTCTTTCTGTCAGGTGATTTCGTGTTCTTCATGGGTGTGAATCTATTTTAGAGTTCCGGCCATGATGCCTTCCACAGATGATACTGTGGCACTCGCTATTTTATTTATTACAGGATTATTGTATTTAAATTCCCCGTTAGAGGGTTTCGATACTATCAAAGTCTGACTGTATTTTTTGGCAACCCCGAGAGCGGGCTTTCTTGTTTATGTACTGGTTAAAGACATTATATTTTTGGGTCTCGGCCTTCCAGAACTTTTAAGAACTATTTTCTTGGTTTCGGCCTTTCCGAATATATTGTTTATTAAAGAATAGTTTACTTCTGTAATGGTATATTCAGATGTTCTTTTTTTATCTGTTGAATGCATCTTGATTCTGCATATGTGGTTGACCTGCTCAGTTTAAAGGTCGTTCTTATGGGTTATTTGGAGCTTCCGCTCCTCGGCATAAAGCTATTAAGCTTCATACTGGATTTACAGTTGTTTCCGCCAGGGTTGTATACCTTTTCTATACTTCCATATTTAACTGAGCATCATGGTAGTAGTCTATTTTTACTCTGGACGGCATTACGCCAATGGTTCGCCACCCAGAGATCCCTACAGTACATGGGGTAGGGTTTTGTTTCGATTTACTGTAAAATATCGTATTAGCGATCTAATAACTTTCGGTTCCCTACCCACGGGTTTTCTTGTTTTCTTGATACTTGATTAACCCAGGGAGTAATTCTTGGGAACCTATATTCTTCTGAGTTGTAATCTCAAGTTCTGCTCCACATCTACATGATAGCTATCTTTCCATCATACAGCAATTTCCGACTCGAACTCCGGATGCATGTGTATATGTGTATTCAGGGATATCATTGCTTATAATTGTTTCCTTTATTTATGTTGCTATATCATCTTACATTGTTCAGTCGAGGGTTTGCATTTGTATTTGCGGTATATAATAATGAGGTCTGTATGAAGAAGCGGGATAGCACCCCGTCTTGTAAATGTTCGCTATTCAGTTCCACTAATTGTTTACAGCTCCTTTTGAGATTTCATTAATTGTTTACAGCTCTTTTCAAGAGTATACGATACTCCACCTCTCATTTTATATATATACAGTTATAGGTTCTTTTGCCAGTGGATAATATGTTACAGGAATACTTTGATTATGGCATTAGCATACCGCAGTTTCTTCCAGGCGTCATTCTGCTCGGGTTAACTCTTAACCCGAATTATTCAACTGCTTCCTCACATAATTTCAGTTAAAAAAGAATACTAAATATGCAAGAGACTCTGACAGACAGCGCTCTGTTTGTTAATTAAATGCTATGCATGACTTAATGTTTGTCAACTTGTTAACAGTACTCCTCTCTCGACTGAGAGTAACCTGTTTTCCTACTTATACGCTGGGGTTATTACCAGCAGTTTCAATGACTAGTTAATGTTAACTAGTACTGAAAAATATCAGTGATTAACCATTTACACAGTTGTGGCAGTACATACCTGTACTAACACCGTGGCTTCCAGACCTTCTCCGAGCTGAAGATGATTGTCTCTTGTTGCTTGTTTTCCACCCAACCACGAGATTAGTCCCAACAGACTAATCTGCCCCCAAGCTTTTCTGCTAGGCCTCTGCCTCAGCAATGATCACACATTTCTGTGTTTGTGCTATCTGGTCCTCACCAGACTTAGCACTTCATTTTTTTGCATTTTTCCTGTTCTGCTATATCTTTCTTCCTTTCTCCCCTGCCTGTTCCTTAACAGCCCCCGAGTCTTCCCTTTTCATCTTCTTATGGAAGAATAGGGAAACAGTTAGGGTTTTCCCCCTTGGCAACCGTTTCTTGATATATATATATATATTATATGTATTTATATATATGTAATTAAAAGAAAATCAATCTAGCAGACCAGAATTAAAATAACTTCTTAATCCAAGTTATTATAAACAATTCATTCACTTTCTATTTCAGTTTGGAAATAATAACATTTTCACCATACATAAAAAAATAATAATAATCTTTGTTCCACCTTTTACCATAATGGTAAAACAAAGAATTTATCCACGTAGTTATCCAGGTCATCACAACTACACAAACAAGAACCATTTTAATGCATTTAAAAATACATGAAAATAATATGAATTCACGTCACTACACAAACAAGAACCATTTTAATGCATTTAAAAATTTAAAATGTGTGCTAACAATTAAGAAGTTGATTTAGGATTTCAAATTGATGTATCATTAAAAGTTATTAACTTAAAATCTATGATGCTAACTACTTTTAAACATAACCAAAGAGGAAAAGTAAAACCTAAAAAGCGGAAAGGGAGAGAGGATGCACAAGCCCTTAATAATGACCATGGTTCATTCTGAAGGGCATTGAGAAGGGGCGTTCTAGCCCGTTCAAACAAAAAAATAATTTTTATTATTATGAAATTTTCAAGAGTAATTACAGAATGAATAAATAAATGTTAATTTCTTTTGAATACGATGAATGTCTTCTCTTCTATGATGGACATGAAAGACATGTAAATGCTTCTCTACTGTGATGAATATAAAAGACATGTAAATTCTTTGGCATGCACATATCTTCTAGTCAATCTCTGCAAAAATAATATTTCTTAAAACTCAGTGAACTTTCTATATAGTGTAACAAAAAATACATAAATTCCTATAACAAAAAAATCGCAGTTAAGATTTAATATTTATTTATGTTTCTTCGGATAGGGCAAAAAAAATTTAAAATTAGAGATCACCTGTGTATCCTAAAGCCCCTCAAAGCCCCTCAATCAGTGGAGTTGTCTGCTCCTTGTATCCATTCCTATGGAGAGCCAGCCACACCGCTGGCTGAAAATGAATCTACAACATCAAATCATCAAATTGATAAGATTCACTCGGTTATCCAATTTTAAATGTATAACGTGATGAAAACTCAGAAAGTTTAGCTATAGTTGCATTCACATAAAACCGGATGAAGCTGTTGCTGCTCGCTCAGAAGATATACCTTTTTGTACCCAATTTGTTCCATGCGCAAGGTCGGTCCCACTGGCACAAGTAAGGCGTTGTAAGGTTGGGATGGGAATAGGTAGACGCACAGACACATGTTCTCCATATAATCCTCCTTCCATTTCTTTTCTTTTCCACTCTGGATCTCCCTCCATAACACTCGGCCCACTAATCACTTAGAAAGGGAGAAGGATCTCCATGCCTCATTAATTCTCTGAAGAAAAGAAAGGAAAAATATAAAGAAAATCCTCATACCCAATACCATAAAAACACCCTCATTCGTAATCCTAGAACAACAAAGAAAATACCAAAAA
>APFE031032734.1:0-16851 GCA_000404065.3 Pinus taeda | reverse complement strand
TTTCTCTTTGTTTTTCTGCCACTGTCATCTTTGATTTGTTATAACTGGTCTCCAGCTTGGCCAGTTTTTCCTTGGCAACATTTATTTCAGTGACTTGAGTTTCAAGCTCTTTAACAACTTTCATCAACTCCTCCATGCCCATGCTGGATTCTCCTGCTGTTGTTGCTTCTACTGTTGCTCCTGTTGCTGATGTAGCTGTGGTAGGTGCTAGAATAGCAGGAGGGGCTGCTGCTGCTTGTGTTGGAGGGGCAGGTTCGAGATTTGTTGATGTTTGAGGGGGCTGGGAGGCTGATTCCCCTTACTTATCTTGCAGTGCTTTCTATAATTCTGCCTCCATTTATAAGATTCTTTGGTTCATAACCAGGAGAAGCTCCATAGCATCATCTACTTGCTTTTCTTGTGCAAGTTCTACTGTTTGAGGGTGAATGGTAGGAGGCAATTTTTCCTACCTCTTTAGTGCAGCAATGTCATCCTCTTTCTTCTTCATAAGGGCTCTAACACCCTTTGGATCCTTTGGGTGATGTCCCAAATCAACTATTATGTCCTCCAGAGTCTTTATTCTATTGTCCTTTGTAGAGGAAGAAAATCTTTCAAAATCAAGCTGACTGTTTGTGTTCTTCAGCGCTTCCTTTAGCTGATGGGCCAGCATTGCCCTGTCAGCAAGTGTTGCATACACCATTTCCCCAGTTTGTTTGTGTAGCTCAATCTGATCCATGGGGTGTATGTCTTTGGAAAAGTCCTCCAGGTTTGTTCTGTAGTAATCTGCTGGAGTCTTTGGATGTGGGACATTAGGCTTCAGATGGGTGAAGATCATCTTTTCTTCCTTCAGATCATAGGCAGCCATCAGCCTTTGTTGTTTGGCTGGATTTGTCTTCAGGAATTGCTCATAGAGTTGCACTCTCACCAATTCATTCTGTGCCTTGATCTCTATGAAGCCTTCCTTGACTGCAGCTGGTTTATTGCCCTGTTGTCTTGAGGAAGACACCTATGTGGTATGTTGCTGGGCCTGCTCTAGCTGAAATGAGCTAGTGGCAGTCTGCTAGCTCGCTTGCCTTTCTCTGCTGCAGCTTTCTGCCCGTTCTTCACTTATGTCTCCTTCTTCTGTTTCAGGGTCTATCCTTGGCCTCTTGGCCTCTGGCTGCTGTGATGACCCTGTTGGAGGTGTGACCTCCTCTCTGTCTCTCTTTTTTCCTCTCTCATCATTGAGAGGAGTCTGCAAAACTGGGTTTTGAGGTTGTTCAGTTTGCTGTGGAGGGGCTTGCTCTGATTGATGATCCTTTGATGTGCTGGGCTGCCCTGTCTCTACCTCTTGCTGTTCATCCAACTTCTCCTTTCCCTTTGTTGTAGTTGTTGTTGCTGGAGCTTGCTGGGTGTCTTGTACAGCTGGAGCAGTAGAAGTGCCTTCTCCTGGTTGGACTGGTTTTTTGAACAAGACTTGTTGACCAGAATCTAAGTCAAGAGTTTTTTCCAAGTCCTTTACAGTCTGCTCGGCTCCAATTTATTTTTGTGGTGAAATTGTGAATTTTACAGAGGGGCACGGGTTTCTTGAAGCTTTTTTGTCGCGCAGGGGTTTTACTGGCTTCTTAAGTAGATTTCAATGGTGAATTTATCAATGTGGAGCTTTTGACAAAGTTTTTATGTAGGAAATCAGGATAGCAAAGGAGAACATTGGGTAAAGAGGATGCCTGCGGAAAATACCTGGTTTTTATGGCGTGGGAGTCGTTTGCACCGGTCGAATTGCAAGAATTGCAGGTACTCGGGTTGATAATGGAGGCGACAACAACTTTGGCGGGTGGCTTTTGAGTTTTGACCGTTGTACATTGGTCTTCGCATGCAGAGGAGCTCCGGAAATCATAAAAAAAAAGTGAAATAACGGTTAATTCTCGCCTTTTTATGCAGTTTTGGCATATTGGCACCTTTTTGGTGATGACGTCATCATGGGCCCGGGTACGGATGGGTGACGTGGCAGCTGACATGGGTGCCCAGGTGGCGGTGACACGGTGGCAGGGTGGACAGGGTGACACGGTGGCTGGGTGCGACGTGGAGGCTTGGTGGCGGCAAGGATGGGTGACGTCACGCTGATGGGGGCATGACATCAACGCAGAGAGGAGGTGGTAAGCGGTCTCTCCGTAAGGGCTGAGGGTGGTAAGTGGTTTTGAGGGGGGGGCAGCGAACATCGCGGGCGCTTGACTCGTGGCGGGGGTACGTCGGGATTACCGCCCATCCCCCGGACGCAAAAGTTCGGGCGGGTTGCGTACAGGATTGATCGCCCACCATTGGATGGGCGGGGCGGAAGATCGTGCGGCGGGTGGTGATTGTGACATGCCGCCGTGTTAAATGCAATGGGGACCCGTCCAAATAAATTAATTAATTTAATTAAAATCGGGCGCGGGGGGTAAAAACTTTAAGATTATGGGTTTTCAAGGGTTTGAACGCGCATTTTATTTAAATGTTTTATTTAAAAAACTTTATAATAAAATGGGTTTATGGCGGAAAAAAAGGGGTACATGGGTAAATGAGGGCGAGGTTGGAGATTTTAGGGTTTTAACCATAGCTTTTGAAAAGAAGCCATAGTTTAGGGACAAAGGGGTTAATACCAACCCCAGATAGGTTAATATTTCCCCAAGGAAGGGTTATATAGCTATAATGCTAGGGGGAGGGTATTTATAGATATTTTTTGGGAAATTTTCCATAGATTCTAATAGAATTAGGGAAAGGGGGAAGTTAGGGAGCTAAATAGTACATTAGTGATTAATATGGCTTTGTGAGGTGAATGAAGGGGTAAAGCTAAGTTCTAATAGTTAAAACTTAGCTTAGGATTTTTGAGGATAAATGAACTGATGAGAAAGATTTTTTACACAAAAAAAGTGGCTTCTTTTCATGTTTGAACTTCATTGTTAGACCAAGTAGTTTGTCATGAAATGAAGTGGAACTGGACACCTGAGCAGATCTCAAGGCCCTTGGGGGTGTTCGTAAAGAATGAAGTTTGGGGAAAAATAGGGGAAATTAGACATGCTTCCAATGCTTGTCCTCCACTCTCTGTTGTTGATGCCAATACCCTGAGTGGCATGAGTTTTTGCACTTAGTAAGCCACTTGGTGATGGCCCTCCATTTCTGCAACCTTGCACTACTTACCCATCCTAGTAATCCTAACATTTTTTCTTCATTTAAAGTGGGTGCACTTGAATTAGCAGACCCTGATTGTCCTCTTTTTCTTTTGACTGCCCTCCTATCTAAAACCTACCCTTATTTCTTCGAAGGCCCTAGATTAAGCAGTTGGGCACTTTTATCTCTCTACCTAGCTAGTCATCTACCAAGCTTGAGCTGTTTGGTCGGGGAACATTCTCTATTCTACAGCAAGCAATTTAACCATGGCATGATCCAGTTTAGATTATTGGGCCACCCATTAAGTGTGATTAGCAGCAGTATTTGCAGAGCATGATACTGCCCAAAAGCTAGTAGTGGCATTTTGACTGGCCACTTTCCTGGTCTTTAGTTTGGGTTCATTTTCACTTTTCTCTTGACCACTTGATTTTCTTGCCTTTTGATTATTCTTTTAAGGCATACCCTCTTTTCATTTTTTATTTTTTATAGCATGTACACAAAATATGGAACCTTTGCAGCCTGCAATGATGAACATATTTATCCCTTCCACTGTCAATCATGAAAGATGAAACCTATTGGTATAGGAACCTAACACCGCGCACTAAATCTGCGCCTTTCTCCCTTAGAGTGAAGAAAATGAGCGAGTGATTGATGGTGGAATGAGCTCCATGCTCATCCAATATATACACATGCATAGGGCAAAGTCTGACTGCCTAGCCGACTCGCCCGACGCCCTAACGCCATCGCAAAAGCTTCAACGCACCGTCGACTTTGCCCACGTTCAAAGGTTGACCTCCATACATGTTCGCACATGCTACCACGCCTATAAACAAGCTCACTCTCCCTTCCCTTGTGCGCATAAGTATCATCGCAGTACAAAAAGAGCTCACATCCCGTAACCGCATTCCGTTCAGCTCGTCCGTCGCTCACTCAAGCCTCACCTGTGCGCACGCCCGTTCACCCACACGCCCAGGAACTACAGGTCGTTACACTTGCCATGCCTGCTGTGAATGTTATTAACTCTACCCGATTCATCCTGTACGTGGCCCGGGCAGGTGGTCCGGTCTCATCAGCTCACTTGGAAATCCTGCCCTCATCGACCGTTCATGATATCTCCCGCGATCTTACAAGGGCGACCTTCTTGGGACTTACGTCTTCTTTGGAATTCGATGAGATTGAACTCATTTGCTTGGCAGCTCTCCTGAGGAGCCTGCTCTAGTTTACCCCTTCCATTAGTAGCTCCAGTATACTGGTCACACAGAATTACGTTCAAGTTGTCGGTATTGTTCAAACTCAGGGTTTTGCAGTGGACAAGACCTTTCAGGTAAATTGTGTTTCCACAGAGCTATTACATGCTTACTTTCTTAAACATTCATAGCTGGAAGCGCTACATGCTCACCAGTTGCTCTAATCGTGTTTTCTTTTTATGTGGGTTCATGTTGCTCGCAAGATGTTCCGGGTACAGCTATGGCTCTTAACTATTTCAAAAGAAGAGGTGCTCCTTTAGTGGCAGTTTTGACATCTCCCGAGTAAGATGTGTTTGGGTTGGAATCTTCCTGGCATTGTCCTTTTTTCTTAGCTATCTCAGTTATTGTGTATTTTTTTTATCAGTTGCATTAATCGAATACCTTATGGCTATGATACCATGCAGGATTCCTGTTGACTGCCTCGAATCTCTCAGCCACAATTGGTGGAAAGGCGCTCCTGCAGCGTAGGGATTTAAGGGTTTCCAAGTGAGAGTTCATCCCGGCCTGGTGCCCTCGAGCTGAAAGATTAAGGTTTAGGGTGATGTCTGGGTCTCGATACTCTGCATATTATATGGCTTCTTGGTCTTAATGACAACATATAGAATCAAATGGTTAGGGTTTCAAGAGGTTTTCCCCAAGTTTGTTGAAGGATCTTCCCTTCTGGGGTTTTCTTCTGTGTAATATTTGTTAATAAAGGGCATTGTTCCCTTTACGAACTCGGTGCTTTCTGCTGCACACAAATATCTAGACTCTGCCTAGTTTATTATTTTTGTAATTATATTGGAATTTCCAAGTTGAAGAACTGTATAGAATTTTCTCAGTTATAATGTGGATGACCTAGTGCATAGCTGGGACTATGCGCACCTGCATTGGACCCTTTTCTCTGTTGTGTAAATGTAATACCTTTGTTTGGTCATTCTTTTATGCTTTTGCAAATATTTGTTGGGACTGTTCAAATTTCAAGGAAGTATTGCGTTGAAACTATGTATTTTAAGTTGAAATGTGGCCTCGGCTAGCATAGAGTTTTGTTCTTTACCTATAAAATTGAATGTTAGATACAGTCTTTTGATAACCGCATTTGCGTTTTTGGCTTTATTCTTACTATGCGTGATTCTGGTTTGTAAATATTAGAGCCTATTCATACAGGGTCAATGTGTTAATGTTTTCCCTCGGCACCAATATATTTTATAAGATTGCCTTATGTTTTGCAAATCCTATGGCTTTATAATCATGAGGGTTTCATCCCTCGAAAGGTTTAGTTATGACTCGATAGGGTTCCACTGTTATGCTCCAGACTCAGGGATTCTTGGACTCATCCACAATTCATAACCCTGACCACGGGGCAGAGCGACCCTTCTTTCGCATACCCCAGACTTTCTATCTACTCCAGAACATGGTTAATCTGCTTCTACATTTGTCTTTAGGTTACTTACAAATGAGACATCTATTATCAGTTCTTTATTTAGTCATGCGTATGAGAAAGCATTTTCCACTTCCGTTGTTTTATTTAGGAACTGTACATAGTCCTAGGGTTCTTATATTATCATATAGTTCTGATATTTGAAAATATGTTAGCCCAGGTGGCCTAGTTCGTTTTTCCTCACTATGGTCTTATCTTTCATTTCCGTATTGAATGGAATTGTAAAAGAATTATAATTTTTTGTTTGCAACAGAATTATTCTACGAGCAATCTTTAGACTATCAAAATGGAGTTTTTCAACAAAATAGAAATCAACTTTCCACTCTGAACATAGTTTTTTTTAAATAGAGAATATAAACTAATTTCTTAAATGAGAATGACCCACCTCGACAGTTTCACTTGCTACAAGTATCTTTTGGAAATAGTAAACTTTGTATATAAAGAAAGTATCTGAAACTTGCTATATTTATTTCGGTTATAAACTCTAGGAACCTGTTGCTTGCAGAAGAATAACACTTCTAATTCAGTTCAAATATTAGCACAGTCTTCGGTTGGTACCACATACCTGAGTTGCTTCCAAGTAAGTAACTCTAGAGGAAGAGGTCACCTCTGATTCTGTAGCTAGTCAAAACACCCGACAATGAGATTATCTTTCGATACCAAATCTCCCTCCTAGCTTGCTCAAAGACATACAGTCTTTTGTAGGTTGCTCGCGCTCTGCGCCCTTGCTATCTGATCATCACCCGACATAGCAAGCTTTTTCCCCTTTTCCACTGCCTGTCTCTACAACGCATTTTTTTCCTCCCCTCACTTCCTTTTCCTGGAAGCCCTCCACAGTTAGGGGAGGTAGTTAGGGTTCCAGCAACTGTTTCTTTTAACTTCCTTCCTCAGAGGTTACATGATCTCCTCTTCACTAGGAAATCATTTCTCATTTTCATTCAATAAAATAAAAATATCAATTAATTCAAACAGATAATAACCATCATCCTTCAGTTTGTTTTCACTATGGTAAATAAAATATTTACAACATTCTGGTGATATTACATCTCCCCCTCCTGAAATTGCACATTGGCTCGATGTCTTTCGGCCATAAACAGCCCTAGGTAAGCCTTTTTCATGAGCTCTTCATCTTCCCAGGTTGCCTCATCAGGCCCAAAGTGCTGCCACTACATTTTAACTTGGGTAATAGCTCGTTTCCGCAACATTACTTCTCTCCAATTGAGGATGTTCAGCGGCTCGACTAAGATTTCTCCTTTTGATTCGACCTGAAACATGCAACATCCTAAATTAGTTTTTTTTTTTAAACATTTAGATTGATCTACCAGAGATAATTCTTACCTGTATACCCTGCCATCTGATTACATGCTTAGGATCATAAACATATTTTTTTAACACGGAAACATGGAAGACATTGTGGACTCGTATATGACTCGGTAGAGCGAGCTGGTATGCTATCAACCCAATTCTTGCTAAGACTTGAAAAGGTCCACAAAATCAGGGTGCCAACTTAGTGCACCCACTCCATTGCAATGTGCTCGTTTTTGCTTGAATTCTCACATACACATGATCACCGACTTGATACTCCTTAAACTTTCTTTTCCAATCAACAAAGTTCTTTTGCCTATCCTAAGCTGCCTTTAAATTGGACCGTACCTTCTTAACCATTTCCTCCATTTCTTTAAGCATTTCGGGACCTAACATCAATCTGTCTTCTGGTCCACCCTAGATTGAGGGCATGGGACACTTCCGCCTGTACAATACTTCAAATGGGCTCATTTGCAATGATGTATGATATCCATTATTGTACACAAACTTGACCAAGTGCAGATAATCTTCCCACTTGGTTGGTTGTTGCATTACATATGCCCTTAACATGTCTTCCACCACCTTGTTCACCCGTTCTGTTTGTCTTTCAGTCTGAGGGTGATAAGCTGTATTGAAATTCAACTGAGTCACCAATTCTTCAAGCAATGTTTTCCAAAATATCGATGTAAATTTTACATCACGGTCTGGAATTATTGTTTTTGGTAACCCATGCAGCCTAAATATATTCTGCATAAAAACATGTGCGATCTGCACAACTCTGTAAGTAGATTGCAAAGGTATAAAATGAGTTGATTTACTTAACTTGTCCACCACTAGCATGGTGGAGTCGTTATTTTCCTTTGACTCGGGCAAACCCGTTATGAAATCCATAGAAATGGTTTCCCACTTCTATTCCGGAATGGGAAATGGTTGTAATAACCCCATAGGGTGTTGGTGTTCTGCTTTAATTTGTTGGCACTCCAGACAACATGCCAAGTATTCAACCATATATTTCTTCATACCTAGCCAATAATCTTCTTTATGGAGCGCAATGATCATTTTCTGATACCCCGGGTGTCAAGCATAGTGACTCTTATGAAATTCATCCAAAATCAGGTTTTTAATGCTGTTTTGATTAGGCACATACAACCTTTTCTTATAATACAACATTCCAGCAACATCCATAGCATAACCTTGCCAATTTTCCTTGTTGGTTGAGTGTTGCGCTTGCTGTTTTATTTGCTGATATGCGGTATCTTGTTCTGCTGCCTTCTTAATCATTTCTTCGAAGGTGCTTTTCCCTTTACTATAAGAAATCTCATATAGACATTTTAATTTTCGACTCAAAGCATCCACCACCCGGTTCTCTTTCCCTTTCAAATTCTTGATCTCGAAATCAAAGCCACTTAAGAAGTCCACCCACCATACTTGCTTAGCGTTTAAGGTGGGTTGTCTAAAATAATTGGTCAGACTGTGGTGGTCTGTCAGTAATAAAAATTTTCTTCCCATAAGATAATGTCGCCACATTTTTAAAGCATGAATGGCCGATGCCAACTCCAGATTATAATCGAAATATTTCTATTCATGCTCTTTTAATTTTCTTGACTCATAAGAAATTACCTTCCCTTCTTGCATTAACACACCTCCTACTCCTTCCTTACTTGTGTCCGTGCACACCACATAATCTTTACTAGGATCGGCTATGCTTAGAATGGGTGCGGTGGTGAGCAGATGCTTAAGTTGTTCAAAACTCTTTTGGAATTCTGGGGTCCACCTAAAGGTTCTTCCCTTTTTCTGTAAGAAAGTGATAGGATAAGCTACTCTCGAAAATCCTTCTACAAACCATCTGTAATAACCTGCTAATCCCATGAAGGATCTGATGTCTGCCACATCCTTTGGTACCGACCATTCCATTATGTTCCTTATCCTTTCGAGATCTACCGCGATCCCTTCTTTAGTGATTATATGTCCCAAATATTGTACTTGTTCTTTAAAGAAATCACACTTGCTGAACTTGGCATATAGCTGGTGTTCTCAGAGGGTTTGCAGTACCAAACTGAGGTGCTCCTTATGCTCCTCCATAGTTCGGGACTATATTAGTATATCATCAATAAAAATCAGCACAAACTTATCCAAACACTGATGAAATATGATGTTCATTAAACACATAAAGGTTGTGGGGGCATTGGTTAACCCAAAGGGTAACACCACAAACTCATAAAGACCATATCATGTTCTAAAAGCAGCTTTTGCTATGTCTTCTTCTTTAATCCTGATTTGGTTATACCTTGATCACAAATCAATCTTGGAGAATACCGTTGCTCCTTTTACTTGATCAAAAAGTTCATCAATACGGGGTAGAGGATACTTATTTTTGATTGTCAATTTATTCAATTGACGATAATCCATACACATGAGAAGGGTCCCGTCTTTCTTCTTAAAGAACAATTCCAGGGCTCCCCAAGGGGACACACTGGGGCGAATGTAGTTTTTGTCTAATAGCTCTTGTAATTGCATTTTTAACTCTGTCAATTCTGGTGTGCTCATTCTGTAGGGTGCTCAGGATACCGGGGCTTCCCCTGGTACCAATTCGATAGTAAAGTCTATGTTTCTCTTGGGTGGCAGTCTGGGAATCTCTTCCAGAAACACATCAGAAAATTCTTGTATCATAGGAATGTTTTCCAATGTGGCTATTTTATTTTTCGAGTTGGCATAACCCACTTGGATGGCATAAATCTGACATCCTTTCCTAATGCATTTTGCTAATTGAGAGGCGGTTATTGGCCGAATCTACACTGGCCGCTTAATTCCTTGCATCTCTTTCCTTCCTCCAAGGTCATCTTTGTAACAGATAGTGTTTTTTTTAAAGTTAATTATGGATCATTGTTTTTCTAACCAATCCATACCAATCAGTACATTATATGAACCAAGGGGAAGCACGTTTAAATCTACCATCACTGGCTGTCTTGCTATCTTTAAAGGGCAGTTATTGACCTTAGCAAGCACTTGTCTCTTTGCTCCTATTGCCAGCTGTACTAGCCAAGGGTCCTTAAATTTAATAGGCTGCAATTTACAATCCTCCACAACCTTAGGACTAATATAACTTAATGTAGCTCCATGATCAATTAAAACAGTTACAACAAGGTCTAAGATCTTACCTTCAAATTCCACCATGGTCGGCTGGTACTCTGCCTGATGATCTTCCAAGGCAACATTAATCCTTGGTAAACTATGTCCTACATCGCCAACTGTAGATGCTTCATAGATCTAGGAAACCTGTTCGGTTCCCTTTCGTTGAGGATAGTTTTTAACGTAATGAGGCCCACCGCAGCCCCAACATTGCACTCGAGGCCTTGCTATCCCTTCATTGTCTATTTTTCCAGGTTGTTCACTGATTCTGGACTCATTGGTTGGCTTTGACCTGAGCGGATTCTTCTGTATATTTTTTTTGTTTTTCCCTTTGGCAAATCCCTTGTTACCACCACCTTGATTTCCTTTATTATTTCCAGCCAACTTGTTGCTTCTCTTATCAATCCACCTTTTACCCGAGATTTCTTCCTTCTATTTACTTTGCTGGTAACAAATTCTAGCTTTACATATTACCTCATCCTTCGTTTTTGGATTGTCAAACTCAATTCTTTCCCTCATGTTCAAAGGTAAACTACTGACGAACCTCTGTACTTTAGCCTTTTCCTCTCGAATTAAAGGCACAAAATAGAGCAATGAAGTAAAACAAGTGATAAACTCATCCATAGTTTGTTGTCCCAGTTGTAGGTCATGGAATTCTCTTGCTTTTTTCGTCGTAAAAACATTCGGTTAGGTATCTTTCCTTAAATTATTTTTGAAGTTTTTCCCAAGTTATATTCTGTTCGCTTACTCCTCTTACAATCTTAACTTCTTTCCACCACAAGGTGGCTTTTCCCTGTAATTGGAAAATTACCAACTGTGCCTTGAGGTTGTGATCGTATTCATATAGCTGGAAGTATTTGTTCATATTAATCAACCATGCCTCGGCTTCTTCCTCCAATTCTCCATCAAAGTGTGGCGGTTTGATCTTACGAAACTCCCCTTGCAACTCTTTCCATTGCCTTTTTAATGTCTGTTGCTCGGAAGCATTATCAGATCGTTCTTCTCGTTCTTCCTCCCTTCCTTCTGACTCTTCTGGTTCTGTGTGGTAATTCTGCTCCTCCGACACCCTTTGTTGCTCAGCACTGGGATTTAGCAGTTGTTGATTTTGCTTGTCAGATAGGCTCTTTATAATCCTTTCCTATTCCATGGTTAACCTCGCATCATCCTCCTACAATCGGGCCATTTCATTTTTCAACTCCTATACTGTCTCTAATATTGCTAGATTCGTATTGTGAGTCTCCTCTCCAAGCTATACCCATAATTCTGGGTTATTTTCAGGGCCTTTTGCAGGTCCCTAACCCACCAAAAACCTATGCGAAACGCTGTCTGCTCTTCTCATATTGGCGGTCTTCTATTTTCCTGTACTTAACATAAGAAAAGTAACAGAAGAAGGGTTAATGCATTAACTGTTTTTTTTTCTTTAAATACACAATAGAAATGGAAATAAAATGAATATACTTTATATATTTATTTCTCGAGGCCATAGTTTTTGAAACTTGGCTATGATACCACTTGTAAGGACTCCACCTTATTAAATTATAGAAATTACATACCTCATAATTTTTTTTTTACTGTAACTATAAAGTTTCTCCACAATATTGAATTCTTGGTATACACGCAGCTCTAGATTTTTTTGTAATCACTATTGTACTAGTGTCATTAATACACACTTTAATTCTGAGGGTTTCGTTTCATGCTTGGTGGTACACGCGGCTTGCAAATAGACTCCAATCTATGTTTTATGCTTCTGCCATCACGTGGCTTGCCATGCCTACTGCGAATTTTATTAACTCTACCCGCTTCGTCCTGTATGTGGCCTGGGCGGCGGTCCAGTCTCATCAACCCACTTGGAAACCCCGCCCTCATCAACGGTGCATAATATCTCCCGCAATCTGACGATAGCGACCTTCTGAGGACTTACCTCTTCTTTGGAATGCAATGAGATTGACGTCATTTGCTTGGCAGCTCTCCTACGGAGCCTGCTCTGGTTTGGCCCTTCCATTAGTAGCTCTAGTATACTGGGCGCATAGAATTACGTTCAAGTTGTCAGTATTGTTCAGGCTCAGGGTTTGGCATCGGACAAGACCTTTTAGGTAAATTGTGTTTCCGCAGAGCTATTACATGCTTACCTTCTTAAACATTCATAGATGGAAGTGCTACATGTTCACCAGTTGCTCTAATCATGTTTCCTTTTTATGTGGGTTCATGCTGCTTGTAGGATGTTCTGGGTACAACTATGGCTCTTAACTATTTCAGAAGAAGAGGTTCTCCTTGAGTGGAAATTTCGACATCTCCCGGGTAAGACATGTTTGGGTTGGAGCTTCCTGGCATTGTACGTTTTTCTTGGATGTCTCAGCTATTGTGTATTTGTTTTATCAGTCGCATTAATCGAATACCTTATGGCTATGATACCATGCAGGATGCCTGTTGACTGCCTCGAATCTCTCGGCTACAACTTGTGGAGAGGTGCTCCTACAGTGTTGGGCTTTAAGGGTTTCCAGGTAAGAGTTCATCCCAGCCTGGTGCCCTCGAGCTGAAGGATTAAGTTTTAGGGTGATGTATGGGTCTCGATACTCTACATATTATATGGCTTCTCAGTCTTAATGACAACATACAAAATCAAATGGTTAGGGTTTCAAGAGGTTTTCCCCAAGTTTGTCGAAGGATCTTCCCTTCTGGGGTTTTCCTTTATGTAAGATTTATTAATAAAGGGCATTGTTCCCTTTACGAACTCGGTGCTTTCTGCTGCACAGGGAATATCTAGACTCTGGCTAGTTTATTATTTTTGTAATTACACTGGAATTTCCAAGTTGAAGAACTGTATAGAATTTTCTCAGTTATAATGTGGATGACCTGGTGCATAGCTGGGACTATGCCCACCTGCATCGGACCCTTTTCTCTGTTGTATAAATGTAATACCTTTGTTTGGTCATTCTTTTATGCTTGCGCAAATATTTGTTGGGACTGTTCAAATTTCAAAGAATTATTGCGTTGAAACTATGTATTTTACATTGAAATGTGGCCTCGGCCTGCATAGAGTTATGTTCTTTACCTATGAAATTGAATGTCAGATACAGAGTCTTTTGATAACCACATTTTGGTTTTTGGCTTTATTCTTACTGTGCACGATTCTGGTTTGTAAATATCGGAGCTTGTTCATACAGGGTCAATGTGTTAATGTTTTCCCTCAGCACCAATTTCTTTTATAAGATTGCCTTGTGTTTTGCAAATCCTATGGCTTTATAATCACGAGGGTTTCATCCCTTGAAAGGTTCATTTATGACCCGAAAAGGTTCCACTGTTATGCTCTAGACTCAGGGATTCTTGGACTCATCCGCGGTTCATAACCCTGACCACGGGGCAGAGCAACCCTTCTTTCGCATACCCATAACTTGTTATCCGCTCCAGAACATGGTTAATCTGCTTCTACATTTGTCTTTAGGTTACTTACAAACGAGACATCTATTATCAGTTATTTATTTAGTCATGCGTATGAGAAATCTTTTTCTGCTTCCGTTGTTTTATTTAGGAAGTGTACATAGCCCTAGGGTTCTTATATTATCATACAGTTCTGATATTTGAAAATACATTAGCCCAGGTGGCCTAATTTGTTTTTCCTTACTGTGGTCTTATCTTTCATTTCTGCATTGAATGGAACTGTAAAAGAATTATAATTTTTCTTTGCAACATAATTATTCTACCAACAATCTTTAGACTGTCGGAACGAAGTTTTTCAACAAAATAGAAATCAACTATCCACTCTGAACAAAGTTTTTTTTTAAACAAAGAATATAAACTAATTTCTTAAATGAGAATGACACACCTTGACAGTTGAACTTGCTACAAGTATCTTTCGAAAATAGTAAACTCTGTATATAAAGAAAGTATATGAAACTTGTTATATCTATTTCGATTATAAACTCTAGGAACCTGTTGCTTGCAGAAGAATAACACTTCTAATTGAGTTCAAATATTAGCACAGTCTTCGGTTGGTACCTCATACCTGAGTTGCTTCCAAGTAAGTAACTCCAGAGGAAGAGGTCACCTCTGATTCTGTAACTAGTCAAACCACCCAACCATGAGATTGTCTTTCGAGACCAAATCTCCCCCTAGCTTGCTCAAAGACATACAATCTTTTGTAGGTTGCTCATGCTCTTCGCCCTTTCTGTCTGATCATCACCAGACATAGCAAGCTTTTTCCCCTTTTCCACTACCTGTCTCTACAACGCAGTTTTTTTCCTCCCATCACTTCCTTTTCCTGGAAGCCCTCCACGGTTAGGGGAGGTAGTTAGGGTCCCAACAACTGTTTCTTTTAACTTCCCTCCTCAGAAGTCGCATGATATCCTCTTCACTAGGAAATCATTTCTCATTTTCATTCAATAAAATAAAAATATTAATTAATTCAAACAAATAATAACCATCATCCTTCAGTTTGTTTTCACTATGGTAAATAAAATATTTAGAACATTCTGGAGATATTACATCTCCCCCTCCTGAAATTGGACATCGTCCCGATGTCTTTCGGACGTGAACAACCTTGGGTAAGCCTTTTTCATGAGCTCTTCATCTTCCTAGGTGGCCTCATCAGGCCCAAAGTGTTGCCACTGCACTTCCACCACCTTTTCCAGACCAATTGGTCCAAACAAAACTTCCCATGTCTATACCACAGTTTGATGTTTTAGATGAGCTAAAGAAGTCTACATAAAATTTCCGCTACTACAAGCCATAAAAGACATTCCCATATATACTAAAGCCATCAAAGAACTATGCCTTAAGAAGCCTACTAGGAAAAGAGTTGATCCACAAACCATTCATGTTATTGGACATTTAGCTGGCCTTATGACAAACACCATTTCAATGGAAAAGTATGCTGATCCTGGTATTCCCAGAGTCAGTACAATCATTAACAACATACATATTCCAAACACTTTAATTGATCTTGGGGCTTCCATAAATGTGATGACTCTTGAAACCATGAAAACCCTCCAGCTCACAAACTTGCAGCACACAACAATTGTTCTAGAACTTGCTGATAGGTCTAAAGTGATTCTTGAAGGGATTTTGGAGGACATAATTGTTTCACTGGACTCGGGGGAGTATCCAGTGGACTTTTTAGTTCTTCAACCAAAATCCAATTTAGGAGGACACCCTATCATCCTTGGTATACCATGGTTAGCAACTATTGATGCATTCATAGGATGTCGATCGGGTAATATGATCATCTCACGAGGAACTGAAAGAAAACAACTCACTTTTACCCATCAGCACAATCACCAACAGTAGCACACAATTTATGGCTTGATGATAAATACAATGATAAGGTAGAAGCTCAATCTGTTTTCAACATCAACCAAATCTATGATTTTCAAGAACATGATAATGATGATTTGGTAGAATTGTTCCTCTCTCAACCTGATGTGTCCAAGGAATTGAGGAATGATCAATACCATGCTTCAGATGAACTTATAGCATAAAATTTTCAGGAAACATGCACCATTCATTCTTTGCAAACAACATTTCACAACATTTTCCCTATCCAATCCATCACAAACACACGGAGTAAGACCATAGAGATTAGTCCAGGAAAAAAATTGAATATTGGCACTCACCTAGACTCATCTCAGGAAGAGAAATTGATTCAACTATTGAGAGAATACCAGAAGACATTTGCCTGGGACTACACCGATATGCACATAATCCACCCTGAAACATGCACTCATCATATTTATATAGATAGCAATGTTAAACCGGTGAGGCAACCGCAGAGACGAATGAATCCCATGCTTCAGGATATTGTTAGAGAGGAATTACAAAAACTGTTAAGAGTCAATTTTATCTATCCTATCTCTGACAGTCAGTGGGTATCCCCATTGGTCGTAGTGCCCAAGAAAAATGGTAAGTGGAGGATTTGTGTTGACTACAGACAATTGAACAAAGCCACCCTCAAAGACTATTTCCCACTACCATTTATTGACCAAGTGTTAGACACACTAGCTGGGAAATCATCATTCTCTTTTCTTGATGGTTTCAGTGGCTACAACCAGATCAAGATAGCCTTAGAGGACCAGGACAAAACCACTTTTACTTGTCCTTGGGGCACCTATGCTTGTAATGTTTTTCCATTTGGACTTTGCAACGCTCCAACCACATTTCAGAGAGCTGTATTAGCTATTTTTGTTGATTTAGTTCATGATTGTGTTGAAGTTTATATGGGTGATTTTTCAGTGTATGGTGATTCATTTGAGCATGCATTAACAAATCTTGAAAAAGTTTTGAAGATATGTATTGAAGCTAATCTGTCCCTAAGCAACGAAAAATGTTTTATCATGTTAAATGAAGGGATAGTATTAGGACACTATATTTCTTCCCACGACATTAAAGTTGATCCATCAAAAGTTCAGATCATTGTTGATTTGCCAATTCCGAAGACTCAAAAGGAGGTAAGAAGTTTTCTTGGGTATGCAAGCTATTACAGAAGATTCATTGAGCATTTTATTCGAATAGCTTTACCTTTGTTTAAACTTCTAGCCAAAGATGCACCTTTCAGCTGGAATGATAATTGTCAACAAGCATTCGAAACACTCAAAGTAAAGCTATCAACCACACCAGTCTTAAAAGGACCTAACTGGGACCTACCATTTCACA
>APFE031032731.1:19560-46722 GCA_000404065.3 Pinus taeda | reverse complement strand
GGGAATTTTTTATTTTTAATATAAAAATTAAACAAACATTAAAAAAACAATGTAAAAATTAATAACAAGTCAAATTTACTAACACATCAAAATAATTTCGATATAAATAGAACTCTGAATTTTTTAATCATTAATCACAACAGTATTGCAGAACAAATCGGGAAAAATAAGTTTTTAACGGCTCTGTAGTTTTAAACATCTATATAAACGGAGAATTACATTCAACCATTCAATATCTACAACTACATGATTAAACTAAGGCACAGAAAATGGAAAATGGAGTATGAACAACTTCTTAAAAAACACAAATCAAAGAAAATTTTAAAAATAAATTTGGGATAGTGATGTGTCCGAACGGAATTTCAGCGTATTAATGGCCAAATCAGACCGAATTGCCGAATTTTCGAATTCCTCAGTCTGATTCAGCCAAATTTGGTAACTATGGATAAAACCATGTATGGTCAAGTCGAAAAGCACGAAAAGATATTATTGTACATTTATAGCTCTATTTTAGTGATTCAATTTAATAGATCTCTGTTGGGTTTGCTTGTGTACAACATTAGACTTTTAGAGTAATCACACCTTTAATGAGCCCATAAGTATTTTAGCTTAGACTAAACTAATAAATATTTTACAAATAAATACTTTACATTTAAAGACTTTAGAAACTAATAAACTAATTTGGGAATGTTAAAATATAACTAGCCATAGAATTTGTTGTAGCTTTTTATATCTTTTATCATATAGTTTTTTTGAGTAGATATAGAAGCCTCTTAGAGACATTCTTTGGGTTGATAGGAGACTAGTCCTAGGGCATCTGAGATGAGGGTTTTTGAAGATTATCTAAAGGTTTTATGTTGCACTCCATATGTCATGAAATAGGTTCAATAGCCCTTCGCTAAGGTAAACTCAAGCAAACACATAGATCGAAATAAACACTGGTAGATATGGGTAATCTCAAGGAGAAATGCATTGGTTCTAGTGGCTGACACACAACAATACACAATTTAACATTGTTATTATAGTATAGGTGAATAGGAGGAAGCAAAGGAGGGAAATCGATGCAGAGGACTGGACATAACACAAAATCCTAAGCAATATTCTTTAGTAGAAATATGGAAGAGTGAGGAGTTGAAAATGTAGAAAAAGTGGAGCGTGAATTAAGGTCTCAACCTATATGCCTCATGAATACATTTGTCACCAATTAGCATAAGTAAATTGGTGCTTACATACAGGTATTGTAGGCTATCAAATAACACAAGTAAATCATTTGATTACATAGGTACAACAGGCTATCAAATAACACAATTAAATATATGTTTACATAGGTGCTTCTCACTACTTAGCGGCATATATACAACCATGAGAGAGTGAAACTGGTAGTTTCATAACACAATTTCAGAAGAGGAAAGACATATATGAAATGATATACAAAGGGGAAAACATAGTGTCCATTGCTCTGATTGGAATCAACCAAACTGTTTCATTAATCTTTGAAGATGGAGTCCAAATCACTAGTGCATTACTTTTAACAATTGTATATGCCCGAGCACCTCATGAACAAACAAATTGAACCAAAGTGGAACCACTCTCTCTACAAACAAAGCTCAGAACTTGCCAAAGTAGAATTCGGGCCTCTAGAATGCAGAAATTGGCAACCTCATTTAAGTGTTTTTTCCTTCTATTTATAAGGAGAGAGGAAGATTTGAACAACAATTACAAAATATCTCAGCCGAGCTCCAGTTGTCTGATCGACTAGCTGTCTCAGCTTGCGATGGCTTTGTTGTCCAAAATTATAACAACAGATTTGATTGCTTCTTTAAAATGCAACAAAGTACAAAATAACAAAACATGGGAAAACTAAATATTGATTATAGAAAAATATCTCCATGCCAATTCCTTTGTTCGCCTCTAATCATGCCACACCTTTTCCATGATGTTCATCCTTTGTTACTCGGCAGGTTCACCTCTCATTTGCGCCTTAACGTCTTGAATTCCCCACTTTCTGGAGAAAGGAGCAACTAACTCTCGGTTTCTTGTCACCGTGTAGAAATAGAGATTGACCTCGTAGTCTTTCATTCCATTACTGCGTGGAGCTCCATGTTGAGAAACTAATTCTCAGGTGACCTGCACACTGCTTCCTAGGTCCTATACCTCCATTTATCTCACTGAAGATATGCGTCAGAGCACAGAGATGGCTTGTATCACCTCAAGGCAGACCCAACACTCTTTCTTGCAGATCGTGGTCCTTGCTGCCTTGACCCAAAGATCTTTGACAATCACTGTTACACTTGAGACCAACTCCTATGTTCCTGCATTCAATCTTGCAGCTACTGATTCATGCATTTTTTAAATCCATATACTTCCTTATTGGAGAAATTCCATATCGATTCCATGTTTCCATCATCGATATGGTTGATGCTATGATATTGCAATCATCGGTACCTTTGGAACTTTGATATGCGATCTCCGATATATCGAACCTCTAGCATTCCTTCCTAAGGCTTCAATACTTGAACTTCAACAGACCATATATTTTGATCCAAAAGTCCATTTTTGGACTTCCAAATACCATTGGAAAGCTTGTTCAGAGCACTTTCTAATGGAGAGGGTTTGATTTAGGCTTTGATTCCTTCTGCTGCTTGGAAAATGATTGCAAACTTCTCTTCTCATTTACTCTTTGGAGAGCCGGAAACACATTTTGTAGTAAGTGACATCATTGGCTCCAATTGGGGACAATGCCTTGCTGGCAAGGTGTGAGAACCTGCAAACTAGTAGCCTTCACCATTGGGAATGGAGTCAAAAATATATCGAACCTATAAAACCAAAAAATCTCCATGGAACTTTATTTGTTGGGAGTCCTTTCCTCAAAAAACTAAAATGAAAAATTACAAACTCTAAAAATTGGAAATTAAATACTCACATAGTGAGCTTATTTATATACAACTCCTGCTTAGGCATAAGGCTCAATTCACCCAAGTGACGCCAACCTTCGAATGATACTAGCCCAACATTTGAGTACTAGACCTTATGTCATTGTTCTCTTGGAAGTCAACAACTAAAATAGGCATGCCTCACTACCCCCAAATTGATATTTGATGCTCAACTCTTTTAATCTCATCCATGATCCTTCTAGTTGGGATTGGAAATGATATATATTGTTGCAAGCTAAAGAAATATGTTTACAATAAGATTAAAACAATGGAGTCGCCAAGGTGAGAGATCTTCAACCCACACTTCCCTTGCTCACCCGACAGAGGGAATGTAAAAATTGTCGTACCCACAGAAAAAATAATTTTTGTCATTCCCCAACAACAGCGCTAGAAAGATGTTGTAGCTTTTTCTATCGCCTGTCACACAATTTCTTTCAGAAGATATAGAAGCCTCTTAGGGAAAATCTCTGGGTTCATAGGAGACCAGTGCCTAGGGCATCTGAGATGAGTGCTTTTGAAGATTATCTGAAGGCTTTCTGATGCACTCCATATGTCACATAATTGGTTCAATAGCTCTTAACCAAGGTAAATTAAAGCAAGCACATAGATTGAAATAAACACTAGTAGATATGACTAATCTCAAAGAGAAATGTGTTGGTTTTGGTGGCTGACACACAAAAATACACAGTTTAACATTGTTATTGTAGTATAGATGAATAGGAGGAAGGAAAAGGAAGGAAATCAATGCAGAGGACTTGACATAACACAAAATCATAAGCAACAATCTAGCAGAAATATGGAAGGGTGAGGGGGTGAAAATGCAGAAAAAGTGGAGCACGAATTAAGGTCTCAACCTCTATGCCTCATGAATACATTTGTCACCAATTAGCATAAGTAAATATGTGCTTGCATACATGTATTGTACGATATCAATTAACACAAGTAAATCTATGATTACACGAGCAATGCAGACTATCAAATAAAACAAGTAAATGTGTTTACACAGGTACTTCTGACTACTTAGCAGCATACATAAACCCATGAGAGAGTGAAACTGCCTACTTCATGACATAATTTTAGAAGAGGAAAGACATACATGAAATGATAAACAAAGGGAAAAACATAATGTGCATTGCTCAGATTGGAATCAACCAAATTGTTTCATTAATCTTTGAATATGGATTCCAAATCACTAGTCCATTACATTTAACAATTGTATATGCATGAGCACCTTATGAACAAGCAAATTGAACCAAAGTGGAAACACTCTCTCTACAAACAAAGCTCAAAACTTGCAAAAGAAAAATTCGGGCCTTTAGAATTCAGAAATTGGGAACCTCATTTAAGTGTTTCTTCCATCTATTTATAAGGAGAGGGGAATCTTTGAACAATATTTATAAAATATCTTAGCCGAGCTCCAGCTGTCTGATTGACTAGCTATCTTGTCGTGCGATGGCTCTGCTACCCAAAATGATTACAACATATTTGATTGCTTATTTAAAATGTAACAAAGTACAAAATAACAAAACATGGGAAAACTGAATAAAGACCATATCAAAATATATCCATGCCAATTCTTGTGATCACCTCTGATCAGGCCACACTTTGTCCATTATGAGTCCATGATATATGTGGCTTATGAATTGTCGCATATATCTGGGGAGGTTGCTAGTTCTCTATCAAAATTTAACATTGAAAAATAAATTATATGCTATGAAAAAGGTTAATTGTTTTCTATGAATAATGTTAAATATAGAGATATAATTGAACGCTTCACCTCTCATCATCCTTGATGTCATTTATTCCACTAATTAATGACATGTATGCCAAAATTTCAATAATTTTAAGAAAATTGTGAATGGATATACAAATCCATGAAATAAATTTGATGGTAAGTTATCCATCATTATTCCACAGTTCATATAATACTTATTGGGTACATATAACAGTTAATGTGAGTTTACTCTTCATATCTGGTTATAGTGAATTAATGTGAGTTTACTTTTCATATCAGGTTATAGTTTCTAATTGCAAAAGAAAACAATTTTAGTTTTATATATATATATCTATATATAATATATATATCTATACATATATATATATATATATATATATATATATATATATAATATATATTAATATATATATATATATATATATATATATAGTATGAAAAGATAGTAAATTATTTAATTAGTCATAACTTAATTATGGATCTCTATAGGTGTTTTTAATTTGTCTCAAGGGAAACTAGATATTTTTAACCACCAACATAATTCATTAAAACAAGTCTAACTATAACATAATTGTAATACAAAAAATTGTCACTAAGCATTCCACCCATTTAAGAGTAAGAATAAGTAACAAGGGTGGGTCTTTTGGGAGCAAGGAGGTTAGATTAACATTGCAAATGGATTTCCAGATGTTCAAGCCTTGCATCCAGTCATTCCAAGTAAAAGCATTGATTCCTATGAACTATTTTAATGTCTTCCATAGAACAAAAGATATGGTATATCCCATGTTTGTCTTTTAAGACCCTATCAAGCAAAGTCCTCATCTTCTAATGTAAAGTTATGGACTTGAGGAACAATTCCCTTCTTTCCTTGGTGTAGCCAGGGTCAGGAACCCGGTGAGAAAACTCTTCCAAAATATCTAAATCTCAAAACACTTGGGGGTCCAAAGCAGTCGCGGACTCTTGGTTTCCAATCTTATTGCAGATCTAGAGAGACAACAAAATATAAATTGTCACTAGTTTTGTTAGAAATGGATTTTCCAATGCCTCATTTCCTTATGAGCTAAGTATGGTGAATTGTAAGCTCAATAGGGACTTGCATCTATCCAGTTGTCATAGTTATCCTTAACTAACACTAAACCTCCTTCATTGCTATATAATGGAGGTATTCTATGTACTTTTACATGATATTGTGATTAATAAAATACTCTTACATGGTATCAGAGTGGGTGATTCTTGCCCTACTGAATTCATTTTTCGAGTTTCCTAATTTTTTCATGCCTTGAATGGGGTCTCTGTGATTGGGTGTACATAGATCGGGTCAGATCTAAGTTTGATACCCATGGCTTCTTCATAGTCAGGGTTCCGAGATTCATATTGGCACCGAATTTTATTTTATTTTTTGTAGTGATCACTAATATTTGATCGTTGTATTGAGATCACAATATCAATGGGAATTCATCCACTATAATCATATTTGTGAAGTATCACTCTAGTAAATCATAGAGGGGATCAAAACCTTTCATCATTGATGCTCAAATTCAATCGGGACCAAATCCGGAGTTAGATTACTTGGAATTGGCTTTTCTAGTGGGTTGATCTTTACTCTTTTGGCAGTTGAGCATCTGCATGTGCAACAGATACTTAAACGACATGCTAATATTTTTGTTACAGTTGAAGTCTCATGAACAACTCTCTCAGCTGGGGAGAAGGGTGCATGTCTCCCTGAATCTCTAGAATCCATACGAGATAACTAAATGGTATAATATCTGAAGCTCATGTTTTGAGAGAGAAGAGCTTTGGGTTATATCGTTGATCTAGTTTGAAAATGTCAGCAATATGCCATCATGAATTGGTCTAATAGTGGATTGTGGTTTTGATCTCGAGCTCACCCTCTACAGATATGCCGACTCCAGCTTTTTTGTTGCAATCTAAATTTTCCCTTCACTGCCTCCAAGCCAATCAACAATTAGGCATAAGGGAAACATATTTGAATTTCAATCCAAGACAAGTGGATATGCATACTTGCATTCGTGGGAACAAAGGCCTGCATTTGTTTGTTACGAAGCAATGACTATTATAACAAATTCTCATAAGTGTCATGCAAACGAATATGAAAGAGGCATATGCATGGGGATTATCGTTGGGGTGTTAATTTGCCTATGTTATTGGGGAGATTACAATTGGGTTTTATTTGCCTCTCACCTCTCTTAGGCCCAATAAAAACACATTTTTTGTTATTAGTTATTTGCACTACGGGTCCTTTTTCCATAAACGGTTTTTAAAAGAAGGATTTTTTTTTTGGGGCACAAATTCTTTAAAACAAGGATATTAAATCTTGAAATTTCCATGCATTGTTTTCTATGAAAATGATGCTGAATGGAGAATAGCCATATATCCATTTGGTTGATGTATTTGTTATCTTGATGGATGCTAGTTATGAAATCCTTTCTTGTTGGCCAGTGGTACAAATGTTGTTGAATTGATATGATTTGTAGCATGCTTTGAAGTGTAAAGTAGTTGTTGCTGTCATCATCAACTTTTTTTTATAGTAATTTTTGTGGCTAGTGAAAACACATTTGCCAACTTTTGTTATCAAGATGGGTAAAATATTTCAGGATCTTCATGAGAAGAAGGCACCAAATGAACTTCGTGAAGAGGATATTCAATTGCAGTCAGTCGTAGCCCTTTTGCAAGGAGAGAATGAAACTCTTAAAAATAGGTTGCAAACTTCATTCGCTCAAAAAATCAAGAACATCGACCATCTAGATTCAACCATAGGAAAATATTTCCAAATGCTTGGAGATGAACTTCACGAAAAGATGTACCTCCTTGATGAATTGGAGGAGGAAGTTGAGACTTTTTCTAACTCAAGAATAGAAAATTTGAGGAAGCAACTAGAAGAGAAAAAAGTTTAGCATGTTATGAATATTAATTGTTTAAAAGAAAAATGTTGGAGCAATATCATTTTTTCAAACAAGATTATGATGCCTTGTCTCAGCAACTGGTTGAGAAGGAGGAGGTCATTCAAAAGTTGCAATATTCTGAGCAGGAACTTGAATTGGAAGTTAGTCTTCTTCAAGAATTTGAGATGGAGATAGTTGATGTTAAGGTCCCAAGCTCTCATTCTTCCACACTTGATGATGAATACCAGAAGCCTTGTAACACCCTCTACCCACATCTACCAAAGCAACCAACCAGCCAGGGTAAACATGTGATGAGAGGCCACTATGATATGACTTGACCTCCTAAGTCACATTAAGGAAGCGGAACCAATAGAAACACACCATACAGACATCCAACATCATCAACAGAAACCTTAGAGGACAAGTCATCCACCCAAACTGCTTGTCCCTAGGCCCCACTGCTATTTTGTCTCTTGGGCCATAGTTAGTCTCATGCTATTGGAAAGGGAGCGATCAACAACTTAAAGTCTCTTTCAAATGTCTGACTTTGGACCAGAATTGCTAGTGTTGTGCGAGCGACCTTACGATTTAAGTCACTTTTTCAGGCTCAGAGCCCAGGTCACTACCCAGAATTGATCCATCTCTTCAAATTAGTAAGATAATATGGAAATGATAGTACTAATGAAAATACT
The DNA here is from genome assembly GCA_000404065.3 of Pinus taeda. Taxonomy (NCBI): domain Eukaryota; kingdom Viridiplantae; phylum Streptophyta; class Pinopsida; order Pinales; family Pinaceae; genus Pinus; species Pinus taeda. The sequence goes on along the minus strand of APFE031032731.1, from coordinate 38,459 downwards.
CGTTCAAGACCTTGTCCAGATCCCTACTAGCCATGACAGGCATTTCATCCAACATATTGCAAATGTGTAATCTACAGGTGTAATTCAAAGTTCTGAGTATAGGGGTCTCATACTTAGCTAGGAATCACTAAGAACCATTGATGCCTCAATTCATCAACTAACATTCCATCCATTATGTCATAGATACATTGATCATTCAATTATAAGTAAAAAGAGCCACACATGGCTACTGTCATAAAATACATGCATAACCGGCATAATAGCAACAAAAAATACTCATGAAAGTATAGTAATATAGACCACATATAATTCATCAAAATGCTCATAGAAATATAGCGAGAAATAACCATTCATTAATTATGTAAAATACAAAACTGGGATGGGACTTCCACGTTACACCCAACCATAGAATGGCTAAGCCAAAACTCTCTTCAGCCATTCATCCCTAAGCCATATTCCAAGCATGAATGTGGGATATCATCGAACGCATCAATTAAACCTCATCCAGGGATTCCAGAATCCATCCACCTCAACCCATCGAACAGTGATTCCACCTCATAGTCGAAAATCACAAAACCATCATCAAGTTGGTCTCCATATAAGCCTTCCAAGGCTTCCAGAGCATTTGTTCCAACAATGGCTTCTAGGACTAGTAACCCAACCCATAGCTATCCTTGAGCTTCCTGAGAATTTGTCCAACCAAGGCTTCCAAAATTAGTAACTCAACCCACCAAGGGCTTCCAAAGCATTTGTCCAACCAAGGCTTCTAGGACTAGTAACTGGACCCAAGTTGTTACAGGGATTCCAGAGCGTTTGTCCAACCAGGGCATCCAGGAACTAATAACTCAACCCAAGCTAAGGAAACATGAGAACCAACCAAAAGAAAACAATGAAAATAAACCCACAATCACCATGGCTATCTAGGAAATGGCAAGGCTAGGAAATCCATTATGAATCTAGGAAAATCCTTCCTGCCAATGACAGATCAGAACCAAGAAACCACATGCATGTGCCATGCATGCCAAAACTAGTGAAGAAGACATACATGCAACTCGATACCTGCAAGCAAATCTGATGTAGCTGTTGATCCTTGTGCATCCTTTCACTTTCCTATTTTTCCTTTGCCTTCTTGCTCCAAGAATCCAAGTACACCACACTCCAAGAGTGCTCGAAGAAAATTCTAAGTGTCCAAGAGTATGAGAGAGAGAAAAATGAGAGAGAGCTCCAACACTGAATTGAAAAAGGGTTACTAGTTGATCCTCATAAGCCTTTTTATGGATGAGGCTTAGATTTTCCTCGTTTTGCATTATTTCTTTCATTTTCCTCCTCACATGCAACATGTGACCTTTCACCTCCTTTTTCTCCTAATTTACATTATTTTCATAAATAAATGTACCAAAAGTGTGTTTTTGCATTTTAATTCCCTAGCCATTGCCTTTGCCATTTTTCTTAAGAATAAACAACCAAATGAACACCCCCTTAGGATATTTTTCCTAACATTCAGCTTGGAGTAATTGACCCATCGATTGTGGTTATTTTTTTTTTAACTTTTATTACATGGAATTTTCACCAGGGCTGTTATAGAACCCTCCCCCTTGGGGGATACCATCCTCAATGTTCAATCACTCATATACCTCAACAGCCTGTTGAAAGAAGACATAATTCTTGTGGAGCTTTATAACACAACTCGATGCAGTATTTGAAATGAAAGATTTGCTCGAGAGAAAAACATCATGACAACATGACAACATACTGCATAGTGGATCTTTATAACACAACTCATTATGGTATTTACAATGATCATCTTGCTGAGTGCCAACTCATATAACATCATAACATCATGATAATATAAACATGTTACAATATTTACATCCATACGAAGGTGTACATATAGTGACATCATAAAAAATATAGATACCAAAACATATGCCAAATCATATACCAAAACATATATCAAAACATATACTAAACACCATGTCTAAGCATATATCAAAACATCATATATCAAACCATCATGAACCATATATCAACCACCATAAAGCAAGTACCAAACCATCATAAAGCAAATACCAAACCACCATATCAAACTGCTTTGCCTCAACTGGAAAACGAGGATATATATCTCGCATCTGATCCTCCACCGTCCATGTAGCTTCATCAGGCCCAAAGTGCTTGCATTGCACTTTAAATTTCTCTATTGCTTGGTTTCGGAGCATGAACACCTTTTTCTGCAATATACACTGAGGCTTTGGTTGGAATTTTCCATATGGTTCCATCTTCAATAAAAACAGTCAGTTACACGATTAACATCTTTAACATGCTTCTTAAGCAATGATACATGGAAAACATCATGGACTTTCACTTTCAAAGGAAGTGAAATTTGATATGCTACTGGCCCAATCCTCTCAATGATGTAGAAGGGCCCACAAAACTGTGGTGGTAGCTTGGCACATGAGCCAATCCATAGGAGCTCTTCTTCAGTTTGATGCATAAGTATAGTTGTTCCCCAAACTGGAACTCCTTGAACAACTTGTTCCTATATGCATAACTCTTTGGCCTATCCTGTGTTGTCTTTAGATTCTTCGTGATTACTTGCATTTCCTGTTCCATGTCTGCCAACATATTTGGTCCAATCAATACCTTGCTAACCAGATCAATCCAACTGATAAGAGTGTTACAACTCCACCCATGCAGTGCCTCAAAGGGACTCATCCTCGATGACTCTTGATAACTGTTGTTGTATGCGAACTCTACCAAGGGGAGATACTCTTCCCACTTTCATTGTTGATGCATCACATACATCCTCAACATGTCCTTGAATATCCTGTTGACCCTCTCTGTCTGTCCATATGTCCGCGGATGATAAGTTGTGCTGAAGGCCAACTCTGTGCCCAAACTTGCAAATAAATCCTTCCAAACCTTGGAAGTGAACTTCACATCCCTATTTGACACAATATTGTTCAAAACACTGTGTAGTCTAACCACATATCTGATGAATACTTGTCCCATATTGCTAGCCATTTGATGTTTCTCCTACAAGGTATATCATGTCAGCAAAACCAAATCAAAATAAACCACGTACCTTAGTATAGCTGGGGGAGGATACCTTGTCTGAAAGATCAAGCATGATACATGTATAACATAATCATAACAATATATAAAATAGTACATAAGAATATAACCATGCAACTGCCATTCTAGCTAGGGTCCAGTCATCAATGCATGACCTTAACACAACACACACTATAACCTCATGCATGAAAACATCCACTACATCACAGTAACTTGACCACATGCAAACATGAAAATGCATAAGCATAACATAACCATACATACCACAACCTTATGCATGACGACATAAAACATACCATTGTATATGGACCATGTACAACTACAATGTAGACAATACACCAACTTACATGCAGATAACACTCAAGCACGAGTACAGACTATTCCCACACATAACAAATATAATCAATCATAAATGAAAAACACTCGTATGTAGCATCATGTAACCTAATATACAAGAATGATACATATGACCAAACATACAAGAATTTAACCAAGAAACCCCATGATACATGTAAGCAATATATAACAACACATAACTAGTCATATACTTACAAAGATGAATCCCACAAAATCACGCTAAGTTCCACATGATGACATCACCACAATAATGTTCAACATCATGCAATTTTAACAACATATGGAATGCAAGTGTGAGAGGCACACATGCAACTGACATACATTTATGACCAACAGATAGCCCATCCAGTTCAAGGGGTGAACCATGCTCTGATACCATTATGTATTGCCCTCATCCCACATCTACCAAAGCAAATAACCAACCGGGGTAAACATGTGACGAGAGGCCACTATGATATGATTCAGCCTCCTAAGTCACATTAAGGAAGTGGAAACGATAGAAGCATGCCATACAAACATCCAACATCATCAACAAAAGTCTCAAAGGACAAGTCAGCCACTCAGATAGCCTGTCCTTGGGCCCCACTCTTGTTTTAGGTCTCTTGGGCCATAGTCACTCTCATGCTATGGGAAAGGGAGCGACCAACAACCTAAAGTTGCTCTCATAGGCCTGCTTGCCAATGAATGTGGACCAAATTTCCAGTGTTGTGCCAACGACCCCTGGATTTAAGCCACTTTTTTAGGCTCAAAGCCTAGGTCACTTCCCATAATTGATCCATCTCTTCAAATCAGTAAGATAACATGGAAATGATAGTACTAAAGAAAGTAATTGATCAAGACCTTGATTAGACCCCTACTAGCCATGACAAGCATTTTGTCAAACATATTGCAAATGTGTAATCTACAGGTGTAATTCACAGTTCTGAGAATAGGGGTCTCATACTTAGCTGAGAATAACTAAGAACTATTGATGCCTCAACGCATCAACTACCATGCCATCCATTAGTTCATAGATACATTGATCATTCAATTATAAGTAAAAACATGATGAGAGCCACATATGGTTTTTGTTATAAAACACATAGATAGCCAGAATAATAGCAGTAGAAAATACTCATGAAAGTACATTCATATAAACCACATATAATCCATCAAAATGCTCATAGAAATACAAGAAGAAATAATCATTCATTAATGATGCAAAATCCAAACCCAGGATGGGACTTCCACATTCCACCCAACTGTGGAATGGTTGGGCCAAGTATCTCTTCAACCATTCACCCCTGTTCCATATTCCAAGCATGAATGTGGGATCTCATAGAACACATCAATAAAAACTCATACGGGGCTTCCAAAGGCCATCCACCTCAACCCATCAAACAATGATTGCACCTCATGGTTGAACATCAAAAAACCATCATCAGATTGGTCTCCATCCAAGCCTTCCAGGGCTTCCAGAGTGTTTGTTCCAACCAAGGCTTGCAGGACTAGTAACTCAACCCACAACTATCGTCGGGCTTCCAGAGCGTTTGTCCAACCAAGGCTTCCAAGACTAGTAACTTAGCCCACCAAGGGCTTCCAAAGTGTTTGTCCAACCAAGGATTCCAGGACCAGTAACTGAACCTAAGATGTTACAGGGCTTCGAGAGCGTTTGTCCAACCAGGGCCTCCAGGAACTAATAAGTCAACCCAAACTAAGGAAACACGAGAACCAACCAAAAACAAACAATGAAAATAAACCCACAATCACCATGGCTATCCAAGAAATGGAAAGGTTAGGCGATCCACTATCAAGCCACGCAATCCTCCATGCCAATGACAAATCACAACCAAAAAACCACATGCATGTGCCATGCATGCCAAAAGTAGTGAAGGAAACATACATGCAACTTAGTATCTGCAAGAAAATCTAATGTAGCTGCTGATCCCGGTGCCTCCTTACACTTTCCTTCTTTTCCTTTACCTTCTTGCTCAAAGAATCCAAGTATGCCACACCCTCCAAGAGTGCTCCAATAAAACTGTAAGTGTCCAAGAGTATGAGAGAGAGCTCCAACACTGAAGTAACAAAAGGTTACCAAATAATCCTCAAAAGCCTTTTTATGGACGAGGCCTCTATTTTCTTCATTTTCTATTATTTTCCTACACTTTCCTCCTCACATGGAACCTGTGACCTTTCACCTCATTTTTCTCCTAATTTCCATTATAAATAAATGTGCCAAACGTGTATTTTTTCCTTTTAGTGCCTTATCCATTGCCTTTGCCAATTTCCTTAGCCATAAAAAACCAAATGAACACCCCCTAGGATGTCTTGCCCAACATTTAGCTTGGAATAAGTGTCCCATCGACCATGGTTATTGTTTTTAAATTTTATTACATTGGATTTTCACCAAGGCTATTACAAGCCTAATGTTGATGATCATGACTCATAACATGCCTTTGTCACACTCAATTTTGAAAACCATGCTACTGGTATTGGGTCTTGATTACTGAGAAAAATGGGATATACTAGAGGAGGACTTGGGAAGAATAAACAAGGAATTGTTGCTCCTATTAACCGTGTAGTGCAGACATCAAGAGCAGGTCTTGCATATGATTTTGTTGCTGCCCCATCACCTACATCCAATTGTGAGGTGCTTGAAGAAAATGCTCCTATTCATTCTGATAAATAGATGGCTGACACGGTTGAAGGTGTCATTCTAATGAAAGTGTTGTTGCACTCAACTCTGAGTCTGTAGACGGAAAAACTAATCCATCTGCATGTCCTCGTTAGAGGAAATTACCCAAGCATCAAAATTATTTGTCAACTAGTATTCCAACATTTAGATAATTACAAAAGAGATGTGAGAGAATGAATCATGGACCAATGCCGACCATTAAGATCGTTTGTGGATGGGTCGATGGATGGCCATGGTGTCAATTGAACCAGTGCTTACAGGATTCGTATCATCATTTTGCACTAGTTGTTTAGTGTTGATTTTTCTTGTTCCCTCAGTTGTGTTTCAGGGGGGAATTTGTTGACAATGGAGATTATTGACTATCGCTCCTTCCACAATTGTGTTTTAGGGGGGACAATTAGATGGTGACAGATATTGTTGCATTGATCAATGTGATGGTGACAGTGTTCAGACAACTTCAAGAGTGTTGTTGTACGGCATTTTCCATACTTACAAGCCTCATTGTTTGTTTGTTGGTTGATGGTATTGCATTTGTTTGAAGCCTTTGTCCCAGTTCTTTACCAACACCTACTTTCTTTGAAGCATTTATTGGAGAAGTTGACAATGTTTTCCACCCTTGTGCCTCTGCAACAATCCTACTTCAGAGATCAATCGACCTCAATGAGGTTTCACGTCTCTCATCTTCAGAGTTTTGGTACTTCAACATTTCTTACTTCTTGATTGGAGCAGGCCTATGTTCTTTCCATTTAGTGGATCGTTATGGGATCTACAATTTTAGTTCCATGATAATTTGAGCATTGACATATTTTTTCTCTTTTGGGGGGGGAGTTTTTCCCTACAATTTTTTCTCTTTTTCTTCGCTTATGAGAGTTTGTACATGGGTACCTAATTAGGCCTTGTTGTCGGTATCCATTCTTTGTTCTCCCTATGTTTCACTTAAAGGGGGTGTTAGAATTGTCTTTTCCAATGCCTCATTTCCCTATAAGCTAAGTATTGTAAGCTCACATAAGGACTTGCATCTATCTAATTGTCGTAGTTATCCTTAACCAACACTAGGCCTCCTATGTACTTTTACATAAGATTTTGAGTAATAAAATACTCTTCCAAGTTTAGCTCATTGACTATATTTTGTACATTTTAAGATATTCATTCATTTGGTTAAAAATTATGTTATATATATGATTAAATGAATAATATTCACGAAAAATATACTAATTTAAATAATTTTTTTATTAAAATAATTAATTAAAAATTTTAAATTATAATAATAACTTATAATACTATAAATACACACAACTTTGAATCCTTAAAAAATACCCTACTGCTGAGAAAGATGAGGTTGCTAAAAGAACCAAATGTTCTAGATCCGAACTTGAAGCACGCGTAGCAGGAAAAGGTAGCACCAACGGATCAATCACGCTACCCTGATCTTTTAGTTATTAAATTATATGGATTTTTTAGTAATAGAATTAATTTTTTTAATGTGGATAGAGTATGAAGCATGCGTTTAAGTTGGGGACAGTTATAATATTAAATAGAAAAACTAGCATATAATACTGGGGATCTTATTAGTCCCTGCCATCTGGCAATGGCATGGGACTATAGTAATCGGTTGGCGATGTTAAATAATTAATTGACCTGTTTATTATTAGTCAAGATCACTTATAAACCAAAGTTTTTACGTGCATATGATTTCACCATCTTATTTGGCCTCTTCCCAAGGTGGAGAGGCCAAAAGCATATATTATGTCTACTGATTTCGAAATTATTTTGGAAATTTGTTTCACTATTTCACTAATGTAAACATTAGTTTCACACTTTAACAAATATTTAATGATATTATGTTATGCTAAAGTAAGTTTCCAAGTTGAAGTTTCCAGGTGGTGCATGTTGTTGAAGGTCTAGCTACTGCATGCATGTTGTTGTGTCTACCAGTCCATATCTGCATGTAATCTGACCTGTGCGCAAAACATCTTGGAGGTATGGCGTGTTGTAGGCCTGTGTGCAGAACATATTGGAGGTATGCACGCCAACTAAATACTTTGGAAAGCCTTACCTTTCCATTTAAGTTGATCTAGCAGAGTGCCAGTTCCTTTTTATTTCTACGAACTTCCTCTTCTTATCGCTTCCCTAATCTCAGCCTTCGTATTGACCTGACCTGAACCTCAGGCCGTGAATTGAATTTGATTTCATGCTTGTAGAGAAAGCTAACATACTTAGGAAATGACTCTTACTTATATCCATTCGGAAACCTGCTCTCCAATCTCTGTCCCAACGCCTCTCTCTTTTCAAAGGCTATACGTGGCTCGAATCTTTGAATGATCCCAAGATGTTAAAGCCTCAATTGATTTATGGCGGCACTGTGGTTTTTAATTTCCCCCAAACCCTTTGAGCTGCCCCAGCCTACTGCCATGTGCAGCGACAAATCTGAACCATGTCCAGTGTTCACCTACAAAGACAATAGAGGGGCAGCGCATGTGTAGTGACAAATCTGAACTGTTTCCAATGTTCAACTACAATGACAATAGAGGCGAGGTAACAATGTTAACAATATTTACCAGATGGAACCATCTTGTATATTTGTAGTTGAAATCAATTTCAAGAAAGCAACAATGGTGAAAATTTGTAGGTGAAAGCAATTTCAAGAAAGCATCATAGAGTACAGTGTTTCTAGATTTGTAAAGAATGCATACATACCCAATCTCAATCTACCCAATTAGCTTTCTCTCAAAGGGGGGACTGTCATGGTTACGGTTCTAGGGATTCTTCCTATGTGCCAACTTCGATCCCCTGAGGATGAATAGAATCACTGAGCTGAGCATTCATACAGAGTATTAGGCTCTTCTCTTTCTTCATAGAATCACTCTCTCTGATTGACCCAGTTTCGGTGTTGTGGAGTTGTTTCTTTCGTTGTGACACCGTGTTGCTATACAAGCAGAGCAATGATGCCATTTCCCACTGTTTGGTAGCATTTCATAAATAATAGGTGAAATCCAATAAGTAATGAGGAGCACGTCTCTGACACCTTTAGCCATGAACAACCAGGCACCCACCTCTGGAAGTAATTCCTCTTCCACCTTGGCCACCTTTGTGCAACATCGTCACAATAAATTCTTCTTCCACCCTGTCCACCTTTGTGCAGCATCATCGCAGCAACAATACAAGCCGAGAAGGAGCATCTAAGAGATGGTGCATTGCTAATAAGGAGGTCGTGAATAGAAAATATGTCGCCGATAGATAGTCTCATTGAAAGTCGAGAGAACTTCAGCTCATGTTTGCTGCTACTGCAAGTACTAACCAAACTTTTAAGCTTTTTCGCTCAACTATCCAACACGCAAGATTAACATAGAATGGTACCTGTCACCATTGTCCTACTCTTCAGCCACGTTTCAATCATGCACTGTGATGCATTATGTTCAATCACATCTCTATGGTGCTTGGCTTGTCTCTCGTGGTGGGGCCAAAATCCTGGCTGGCTTGCTTTAGGCTGGCTTCGGAACAACTTGTCTTCTTTAGCTTGCTGGCTAGCTTGCCGGCCTAGTTGGGATTAATTAGATCGCTTGGTGGGTTGGTCGAAAGAAACCAAGCAAGGGCTTGTTTCCTGACTTGCTAGGATGCATGTCTAAACCTGACAACCCGAGGCTGGCATCACACCCTCGGCCCTTGCTTGATAGATCCTTGGGAACCTCGTTTAAGCGTTTCTTCCATCTATTTATAAGGAGAGGGGAAGCTTTGAACAATATTTACAAAATATCTTAGGTGAGCTCCAATTGTCTGATTGACTAGCTATCTCGGCGTGCAATGGCTCTACTGCCCAAAATGATTACAACAAATTGGATTGCTTCTTTAAAATGTAACAAAGACAAAATAACAAAACATGGGAAAACTGACTAAAGACCATATCAAAATATATCCATGCTAATTCTTGTGATCGCCTCTGATCAGGCCACACCTTGTCCATTATGAGTCTGTGATATATGTGGCTTATGAGTTTTTACATATATCTGGGGAGGTTGTTAGTTCTCTATAAATTCAACATTGAAAAATAAATTATATGGTATGCAAAAGGTTAATTGTTTTCTATGACTAATGTTAAATATAGAGATATAATTGAATGCTTAACCTCTCGTCATCCTTGATGTCGTTTATGCCACTAATCAATGACATGTATGCCAAAATTCGATAATTTTAAGAAAATTGTGAATGGATATTTACAAATCCATGAAATAAATTTTATGGTAAGTTATCCATCATTATTCCATAGTTCATATAATACTTATTAGGTATATATAACAGTTAATGTGAGTTTACTCTTCATATCAGGTTATAGTTTCTAATTGCAGAAGAAAACAATTTAATTTATATCTATATATATATAATATATATATATTATATATAATATATATATATATATATATATTATAATATATATATATAATATTATGAAAATATAGTAAAATATTTAATTAGTCATAACTTAATTATGGAACTCTATATGTGGTTTTAATTTGTCTCAAGGGAAACTAGATATTTTTAACCACCAACATAATTCATTAAAACAAGTCTAACTATAGCATAATTGTAATACAAAAAATTGTCACTAAGAATTCCACCCATTTAAGAGTAAGAATAAATAACAAGGGTGGGTCTTTGGGGAGCAAGGAGGTTAGATTGACATTGCAAATGGATTTCCAGATGTTCAAGCTTTGCATCTAGTCTTGCCAAGTAAAAACATTGATTCCTCTGAACTAGTTTAATGTCTTCCACAGAGGGAAAGATATTGTATATCCCATGTTTGTCTTTTAAGACCCTATCAAGCAAAGTCCTCATATTCCAATGTAAAGTTATGGACTTGAGGAACTATTTCCTTCTTTCCTTGGTGTAGCCAGGGTCAGGAACTTGGTGAGAAACCTCTTCTAAAATATTTGAATCTAAAAACACTTGGGGGTCCAAAGCAGTCATAGACTCTTGGTTTCCAATCTTATTACAGATCTAGAGAGACAACAAAATATAAATTGTCACCAGTTTTCTTAGAAATGGATTTTCCAATGCCTCATTTCCTTACGAGCTAAGTATGGTGAGTTGTATGCCCACATAGGGACTTGCATCTGTCCAATTATTGTATTTATCCTTAACCAACACTAAACCTCCTTCATTTCTATATAATGGAGGTATTCTATGTACCTTTACATGATATTGTGATTAATAAAATATTCTTACATGGTATCATAGTGGGTCATTCTTGCCCTGTTGAATTCATTTTTGTAGTTTCCTATTTTTTTTTATGCCTTGAATGGGGTCTCTGTGATCAGGCGTACATAGATCAGATAAGATCTGTGTTTTATACCCATGGCTTCTTCATAGTCAGGGTTCCGAGACTCATATTGCATCGAATTTTATTTTATTTTTTGTAGTGATCACTAATATTTGATCGTTGTATTGAGATCACGGTATCAATGGGAATTCATCCACTATAATCATATTTTTGAAGTGTCACTCTAGTAAATCATAGAGGGGATCAAAACCTTTCATCATTGATGCTCAAATTCAGTTGGGACCAAATCTAGAGTTAGATTACTCGAAATAGGCTTTTCTAGTGGGTTGATCTTTACTCTTTTGGCAGTTGAGCATCTCCATGTGCAACAGATACCTCAATGACATGCTAATATGTTTGTTACAGTTGAATTCATGGGATGTACAACTCTCTCGATCGGGGAGAAGGATGCACGTCTCCCCAAATCTATAGAATCAATATGAGATAGCTAAATGGTATAATATATGAAGCTCATGTTTTGAGAGTGAATAGCTTTGGATTATATCGTTGATCTAATTTGAACACATCAGCAATATGCCATCATGAATTGGTCCGATAGTTGATCATGGTTTTGATCTTGAGCTTGCCCTCTACAGATAAGCTGACCCAGCTTTTCTACTGCAATCTGAATTTTCCCTTCACTGCCTCCACATTGATCAACAATTAGGCATAAGGGAAACATATTTGAATTGCAAGCCAAGACAAGTGGATATGCATACTTGTATTCAGGGGAACAAAGAGGCATATGTGTGGGGATTATCGTTGGGGTGTTAATTTTCCTCTGTTATTGGGGAGATTACAATTGGTTTTTATTCGCCTCTCACCTCTCTCAGGGCCAATAAAAACAGATTTTTTTTATTAGTTGTTTGCACTACGGGTCCTTTTTCCATAAAGGGTTTTTAAAAGAAAGGTTTTCTTTTTTTGGGCACAAATTCTTTAAAACAGGGATATTAATTCTTAAAATTTTCATGCATTGTTTTCTATGAAAATGATGTCGAATTGAGAATAGCCATATATCCATTTGGTTGATGTATTTGGTATCTTGATGGATGCTAGTTATGAAATCCTTTCTTGTTGGCGAGTGGTACAAATGTTGTTGAATTGATATTATTTGTAGCATGCTTTGAAGTGTAAAGCAGTTGTTGTTGTGATCATCAACTTTGTTTTGCAGTAATTTTTGTGGCTAGTGAAAACACATTTGCCAACTTTTGTTATCAAGATGGGTAAAATATTTCAAGATCTTCATGAGAAGAAGGCATCAGATGAACTTCATGAAGAGGATATTCAATTGCAGTCAGTTGTAGCCCTTTTCCAAGGAGAGAATGAAAATCTTAAAAATAGGTTGCAAACTTCAGTCGCTGAAAAAATCAAGAAGGTTGACCTTCTAGATTCAACCATGGGAAAATATTTCCAAATGCTTGCAAATGAATTTGAAGAAAATATTGAACTCCTTAATGAATTGGAGGAGGAAGTTGAGTCTTTTTCTGACTCAAGAATATAAAATTTGAAGAAGCAACTAGAAGAGAAAAAAGTTGAGCATGTTATGAAGATTAATTGTTTTAAAGAAAAATGTTGGAGCAATATCATTTTTTGAAACAAGATTATGATGCCTTGTCTCAACAAATGATTGAGAAGGAGGAGGTCATTCAAAAGTTGCAATATTCTAAGTAGGAAATTGAACTGGAAGTTAGTTGTCTTCAAAAATTTGAGATGGAGATAGTTGACGTTAAGGTGCCAAGCTCTCATTCTTCCACACTTAATGATGACTACCAGAACCCTTGTAACACCGTCTTCCCACATATACCCAAGCAACTGGTCAGTCGGGGTAAACATGCGATGAGAGGCCACTATGATATGATTTGACCTCCTAAGTCACATTAAGGAAGTGGAACCGATAGAAAGACACCATACAAACATACAACATCATCAACAGAACCCTCAAAGGACAAGTCATCCATTCAAATATCTTGTCCCTAGGCCCCACTGCTATTTTAAGTCTCTCGGGCCATAGTCACTCTCATGCTATTGGTAAAGGAGCGACCAACAACCTAAAGTCTCTCTCACAGGTCTAATTGCTAGCGGCTTTGGACTAGAATTGTCAGTGTTGTGCCAATGACCTTGGGATTAAGCCACTTTTTCAGGCTCAGAGCCTAAGTGATTGCCCAGAATTGATCCATCTCTTCAAATCAGTAAGATAAGATGGAAATGAAAGGACTAAAGAAAATACTTGTTCAAGACCTTGATTGGACCCCTACTAGCCATGACAGGCATTTCATCCAACATATTGCAAACGTGTAATCTACAGGTGTAATTCAAATTTCTGAGTATAGGGGTCTCATACTTAGCTGAGAATCACTAAGAACCATTGAAGCCTCAATGAAATAACTACCATTCCATCCATTATGTCATAGATACATTGGTCATTCAATTATAAGTAAAAACATGATGAGAGCCACACATGGTTGTTGTCATAAAACACATACATAACCGGCATAATAGCAACATAAAATACTCATGAAAGTACAGTCATATAGACTGCATATAATCCATCAAAATTCTCATAAATATACAATGAGAAATAACCATTCATTAATTATGCCAAATACAAACCCAGGATGGGACTTCTACATTACACTCGACCGTAGAATGGCTGAGCCAAAACTCTCTTCAGCCATTCACCCCCGAGCCATACTCCAAGCATGAATGTGGGATCTCATCGAGAACATCAATTAAAATTCATCCAAGGCTTCTAGAATCCATCCACCTCAACCCATCAAACAGTGGTTCCACCTCACGGTCGAACATCACAAAACCATCATCAAATTGGTCTCCATCCAAGCCTTCCAAGGCTTCCAGAGCGTTTGTTCTAACGACGACTTCCTGGACTAGTAACATAACCCACAACTGTCCCTAAGCTTCCAGAGAATTTGTCCAACCAAGGCTTCCAAAGCATTTTTCCAACCAAGGCTTCCAGGACTAGTAACTGAACCCAAGTTGTTACAAGGCTTCCAAAGCATTGCCCAACCAAGGCCTCCAGGAACTAATAACTCAACGCAAGCTAAGGAAACATGAGAACCAACCAAAAGAAAACAATGAAAATAAACCCACAATCACCATGGCTATTTAGGAAATGGAAAGGCTAGGAAATCCATTATCAATCTAGGCAAATCCTCTCCTGCCAATGACAGATCACAACCAAGAAACCACATGCATGCCAAAAATAGTGAAGGAAATATACATGCAACTCGGTACCTGCAAGAAAATATGATGTAGTTGTTGATCCTTATGTGTCCTTTCACTTTCCTAGTTTTCCTTTGCCTTCTTGCTCCAAGAATCCAAGTACGCCACACTCTCCAAGAGTGCTCCAAGAAAAGTCTAAGTGTCCAAGAGTATGAGAGAGAGAATAATGAGAGAGAGCTCCAACACTGAACTGACAAAAGATTACCAACTGATCCTCCGAAGCCTTTTTATGGATGAGGCCTATATTTCCTCATTTTTTATTATTTCCTTCATTTTCCTCCTCACATGTAACTTGTGACCTTTCACCTCCTTTTTTTCCTAATTTACATTATTTTCATAAATAAATGTACCAAAAGTGTCTTTTTGGCTTTTAATGCCCTAGCCATTGCCTTTGCCATTTTTCTTAAGAATAAACAACCAATGAACACCCCTTTAGGATATTTTTCCAAACATTCAGCTTGGAGTAGTTGTCCCATCGGCCATGGTTATTTTTATTTTATTTTATTACATGGAATTCTCACCAGGGATGTTACAAAACCCTCCCCCTTGGGGGACACCGTCCTCAATGTTCAATCACACATATACCTCAGCAACCTGTTGAAAGAAGACATACTGCTCATGGAGCTTTATAACATAACTCGATGTAGTATTTACAATGAAAGATCTGCTCAAGAGAAAAACATCATGACAACATGACAACATACTGCATAGTGGAGCTTTATAACACAACTCATTATGGTATTTAAAATTATCATCCTGCTGAGTGCCAACTCATATAACATCATAACATCATGATAACATAACCACATGATAGCATAATAACATGACACCCATATTGCATATTGGAGCTTCATAACATAGCTCATTATAGTATTTACATCCATACGCAGGTGTACATATAGCAACAACATAAAGAATATAGATACTAAAACATATGCCAAAACATATATCAAAACATATACTAAACACCATGTCTAAGCATATATCAAAACATCATATATCAAACCATCATGAACTATATATCAACCACCATAAAGCAAGTACTAAACCATCATAAAGCAAATACCAAACCACCATATCAAACTGCTTTGCCTCAATTGGAAAACAAGGAAGGATATATAGCCCGCATTTGATCCTCCATCCCCCATGTATCTTCATCGGGCCCAAAGTGCTTCCATTGCACTTTAAATTTCTTTGTTGCTCGGTTCCGGAGCATGAACACCTTTTTCTGCAATATACACTGAGGCTCTAGCTGGAATTTTCCATTAGGTTCCATCTGCAATACAAACCAGTCGATTACATTATCAACATATTTAACATACTTCTTAAGCAATGAGACATGGAAAATATCACGGACTTTCACTTTCGGAGGTAGTGTAATTCGATATGCTACTAACCCGATCCTCTCAATGATGTAGAAGGGCCCACAAAACTGTGGTGCCATCTTGTCACATGAGCCAATCCATAAGGAGCTCTTCTTCAGTTTGATGCACAAGTACAGTTGTTCCCCAACATGGAACTCCTTGAACAACTTGTTCCTATATGCATAACTCTTTTGCCTATCCTGTGTTATCTTTAGACTCTTCTTGATTACCTGCATTTCTTGTTCCATGTCTGCCAATATAGATGGTCCAATCAATACCTTGCTAACCGGATCAATCCAACTGATAGGAGTGTTACAACTCCACCCATGCAATGCCTCAAAAGGACTCATCCTCGATGACTCTTGATAACTGTTGTTGTATGCGAACTCTACCAAGGGGAGATACTCTTCCCACTTTCATTGTTGATGCATCACATACATCCTCAACATGTCCTCGAATATCCTATTGACCCTCTCTATATGTCCATATGTCTACGGATGATAAGTTGTGCTGAAGGCCAACTCTATGCCCAAACATGCAAATAACTCCTTCCAAAACTTAGAATTGAACTTCGCATCCCTGTCTAGCACAATCTTCTTCAAAACATCATGTAGTCTAACCACATCTCTGATGAATACTTGTGCCACATCACTAGCTGAGAATGTAGACTTCACCGGAATGAAGGCAACCTTTAGAAACATGTCCATAATGACCATGATGGATTCATGCTGCCCCACTCTCTTTCGAAAACCTGTGATGAAGTCCATGGAAATGACCTCCCATTTCCATTTCATAATCGTGATCAATTGTAGCAGTCCACCTGGATGCTTACACTTTGCTTTTACTCACTGACAATCAAAACATCTAGCCACAAAATCTGCTACATCCCTCTTCAATTTTGGCCAATAATAAGATCTCTTCACTGTTGTCAATGTCTTCTAGTAACCTAGGTGACCTAAATATGGTTTCGGATGAAACTCCCTTAAGATCACCTTCTTGAGTTCACTATCATCTAACAAATATATCATGTCTTGGAACCTAACCTATCCATATGTTGTAAGACAATATTCCAAGTATTGTGCACCTGCACTTAGACCTGTATTGATCTGAAAATCACTCGTGGGTGACCTCAGTTAATTAATTAATGAACAAAGGTATTATAGACTCATGTGCTGGTGTGTGTCTATGTTATTTTAGGCAACAAATCGATCAGATTGAAAAATACACAGACACTAGAAAAAGGAAAATAGTAAGAAGAATACAGTAAGCAAATACAAGAACACAACAAATTAATAAGGAGTTCACCCTATCCTCCAGGGCTGCGTTTCCGGTCCAGCTTTCAGTGGTGGCCTTCTTTTATTGTGTCTTTAAGGTAGAGTTTTACAATGAGGAGCTCAATTTGAGTCTTCTGAAACAAATAATGTTTGGTAGGGTGGTTCTTGGATCCCCCAAGCCACTTAAGAGTGCACAGACTCTTTTCCTTACCAGATCTTGACCTCTTTGGTCTCTAATGGAAGGAGCCCAATGTGGTGCTCAATTCCCGACAGATCCTCACAGGGATTGCTTAAACCTCTCAAGCTTTCTATCTACTTGATGTTGCCTTATGTCGCAGGTCAGCACGACCCTTTGTCTTTCTGGTTCTTGCTTCATTGTCTCTTCTTTTCTCTGTCTTCGTTCTCTTCTCCTCTTGATTGTTTGTGTTCTGTTCTGTGTTTGTTCATGGCTTAAAGCCAATTTGTCCTTGACTGTTCGCTTCCTCTTCCGCCCCCGTCGGATCACCTACTGTTGTTTGCTTGGAGTTCCCTACCTCTGTTTCATTGCCATCATCCACAAGGAAGTGGCCACTTGTCCTCTCACGAACTGCGCCAGCTCTTCCTCGTTGGTTTGGTTTTTCAGTTACGTTGGGAAATGACTCATCCGCCAGCTCAGCGATCAAATCAGACTTCAGAATTTTATGTGTCGCAGCTTAATCCCCTGTCAAATCCTGTTCCTCCATCAAGCGCAATCTCTGCCGTCAAATCTAGAGCCCACAGATCCTATGATATTCGCTCATTTCACGCAGTTGACTTGCTCAAACATTAGCGCATGACGAGAGGTGGTTTTCTCTCTCATCCACTTGCCATGCATTGTGCGCTAAATGAAATCACTCGTTTTCTGCCAATTTCGCTTACCGCCCCAATGTGCCTCCGATATACCACTGGTTTTGGAATGTGGGACCCGCCTTTTGCCTTAGCGCTTTCCCCATGGTTTCCTGGCTTCCATGTGACCGAGCACTTCGAGGCTTTTCCTTCTCGAGGGGTTTTTGCCTAGCGATGCCCGATCTGGGCTTCCTAACTACCAGTTTTGCCTCCTACGCGGTCTCCATCTTCCTTGCTGGCTACAAATTGCCACTATCTAGAGGTCTTCTTGATTGCTCTGTGTTCATAAATTCGAAGTCTGTCCTGTTTTGATATAGTCATGACACTTTCATAACCTTCATGGATCTAATTCGGATCACGGCCTTCCCACTAAAAAAGCTTTTGGACCACCAAAAGTTGGTTTTCAAGCATCGAGTAAGTGAGGGTATAATTTTCTCACTTGTCCAATCTCTATCCACTTTGCACTACTCAGCTTTGAACCCTTGAGCCCAATTCTGAGGTACTCAACATCTCCCCTGCGCGCCATCCTCACCTTCCTATCCAGAACTGTGTCTTCTTGCAATTCATTAATATATTTAGGTAGCAGGTCATCAAGAGAAGGCAATTGACTCTGCTCTTCAGGATCCTCAATTAGTGAAGGTTCAAACAATCTCAAGCAATCTGCATTTACGACTGAATAGATGTGCATGTAAGCTGGTAGATCAAGGTGAAAAGCATTCTCACCAATCTTCTCAAGTATC